>CAWWDY010001856.1:0-71301 GCA_963942605.1 Poecilus cupreus
CTGTTTTAAACTTGCAAAAACATAGAAAAACGCTGTTTTGAACTATTCAAACTGACAAATTCATGTTTCTTTCGTGCGAAACGTCGATTTATGAGAAATGACGATAAAATTGCTTTTTAAAACTTGCAAAATCATAGAAAAACGCTGTTTTTAACTATTCAATTTGATAAATTCATGTTTCTTTCGTGTGAAACGGCGATTTGTGAGAAATGACGATAAAATTGCTGTTTTAAACTTGCAAAAACATAGAAAAACGCTGTTTTGAAATATTCAAACTGACAAATTCATGTTTCTTTCGTGCGAAATGGCGATTTATGAGAAATGACGATAAAATTGCTGTTTAAACTTGCAAAAACATAAAAAAAAACGCTGTTTTCAACTATTCAAACTGATAAATTCATGCTTCTTTCGTGCGAAACGGCGATTTATGAGAAATGACGATAAAATTGCTGTTTTAAACTTGCAAAAACATAGAAAAACTCTGTTTTGAACTATTCAAACTGACAAATTCATGATCCCTTCGCGTGAAACGGCGATTTATGAGAAATGACGATAAAATTGTTTTTTAAAACTTGCAAAAACATAGGAAAACGCTGTTTTTAAATATTCAAACTGATAAATTCAGGTTTCTTTCGTGCGAAACTGCGATTTATGAGAAATGACGATAAAATTGCTGTTTAAACTTGCAAAAACATAGAAAAACGCTCTTTTTAACTATTCAAACTGATAAATTCATGTTTCTTTCGTGCCAAACGGCGATTTATGAGAAATGACGATAAAATTGCTGTTTTAAACTTGCAAAAACATAGAAAAACGCTGTTTTCAACTATTAAAACTGATAAATTCATGTTTCTTACGTTCGAAACGGTGGATTTTTGTAAAATCACGATAAAATTGCTGTTTTAAACTTGCAAAAACATAGAGAAAAAAACGCTGTTTTCAACTATTCAAACTGACAAATTCATGTTTCTTCCGTGCGAAACGGCGATTTATGAGAAATTACGATAATATTGCTGTTTCAAACTTGCATAAACATAGAAAAACGCTGTTTTGAACTATTCAAACTGACAAATTCATGTTTCTTTCGTGCGAAACGGCGATTTATGAGAAATGACGATAAAATTGCTGTTTTAAACTTGCAAAAACATAGAAAAAAGCTGTTTTCATCTATTCAAACTGATAAATTCATAATTTTTTCGTGCGAAACGGCGATTTATGAGAAATGACGATAATATTGCTGTTTTAAACTTGCAAAAACATAGAAAAACTCTGATTTGAACTATTCAAACTGACAAATTCATGTTTCTTTCGTGTGAAACTGCGATTTATGAGAAATGACGATAAAATTGCTGTTTTAAACTTGCAAAAACATAGAAAAACGCTGTTTTCAACTATTCAAACTGATAAATTCATGTTCCTTTCGTGCGAAACGGCGATTTATGAGAAATGACGATAAAATTGCTGTTTAAACTTGCAAAAACATAGAAAAACTCTGTTTTCAACTATTCAAACTGATAAATTTATGTTTTTGTTTCGTGCGAAACAGCGATTTATGAGAAATGACGATAAAATTGCTGTTTTAAACTTGCAAAAACATAGAAAAAACGTTTTGAACTATTCAAACTGACAAATTCATGTTTCTTTCGTGCGAAACTGCGATTTATGAGAAATGACAATAAAATTGCTTTTTAAAACTTGCAAAAACATAGAAAAACGCTGTTTTTAACTATTCAATTTGATAAATTCATGTTTCGTCCGTGCGAAACGGCGATTTTGAGAAATGACGATAAAATTGCTGTTTTAAACTTGCAAAAACATAGAAAAACGCTGTTTTCAACTATTAAAACTGATAAATTCATGTTTCTTACGTTCGAAACGGTGGATTTTTGTAAAATCACGATAAAATTGCTGTTTTAAACTTGCAAAAACATGGAAAACCGCTGTTTTCAACTATTCAAACTGATAAATCCATGTTTCTTTCGTGCGAAAAGGCGATTTATGAGAAATGAAGATAAAATTGCTGTTTTAAACTTGCAAAAACATAGAAAAACTCTGTTTTCAACTATTAAAACTGATAAATTCATGTTTCTTACGTTCTAAACGGTGGATTTTTGTAAAATAACGATAAAATTGCTGTTTTTAACTTGCAAAAACATAGAATAACGCTGTTTTCAACTATTTAAACTGATAAATTCATGTTTCTTACGTTCGAAACGGTGGTTTTTTTTAAAATCACGATAAAATTGCAGTTTAAACTTGCAAAAACATGGAAAAACGCTGTTTTCAACTATTCAAACTGATAAATTCATGTTTCTTTCGTGCGAAACGGCAATTTATGAGAAATGAAGATAAAATTGCTGTTTTAAACTTGCAAAAACATAGAAAAACGCTGTTTTGAACTATTCAAACTGACAAATTCATGTTTCTTTCGTGTGAAACGGCGATTTATGAGAAATGACGATAAAATTGCTGTTTTAAACTTGCAAAAACATAGAAAAACGCTGTTTTGAACTATTCAACTGACAAATTCATGTTTCTTTCGTGCGAAACGGCGATTTATGAGAAATGACGATAAAATTGCTGTTTTTAACTTGCAAAAACATAGAATAACGCTGTTTTCAACTATTCAAACTGATTAATTCATGTTTCTTAAGTTCGAAAATGTGGATTTTTGTGAAATCACGATAAAATTGCTGTTTTAAACTTGCAAAAACATTGAAAAAAGCTGTTTTAAACTATTCAAACTGAAAAATTCATGTTTCTTTCATGCGAAACCGCGATTTATGAGAAATGACGATAAAATTGCTGTTTTAAACTTGAAAAAAACATAGAAAAACGCTGTTTTCAACTATTCAAACTGATAAATTCATGATTTTTTCGTGCGAAATGGCGATTTATGAGAAATGACGATAAAATTGCTGTTTTAAACTTGCAAAAACATAAAAAAACTCTGATTTGAACTATTCAAACTGACAAATTCATGATCCCTTCGTGTGAAACGGCGATTTATGAGAAATGACGATAAAATTGCTTTTTAAAACTTGCAAAAACATAGAAAAACGCTGTTTTTAACTATTCAAACTGATAAGTTCAGGTTTCTTTCGTGCGAAACTGCGATTTATGAGAAATGACGATAAAATTGCTGTTTTAAACTTGCAAAAACATAGAAAAACGCTGTTTTCAACTATTTAAACTGATTAATTCATGTTCCTTTCGTGCGAAACGGCGATTTATGAGAAATGACGATAAAATTGCTGTTTAAACTTGCAAAAACATAGAAAAACTCTGTTTTCAACTATTCAAACTGATAAATTCATGTTTCTTTCGTGCGAAACGGCGATTTATGAGAAATGACGATAAAATTGCTGTTTTAAACTTGCAAAAACATAGAAAAACGATGTTTTGAACTATTCAAACTGACAAATTCATGTTTCTTTCGTGTGAAACGGCGATTTATGAGAAATGACGATAAAATTTCTGTTTTAAACTTGCAAAAACATAGAAAAACGCTGTTTTGAACTATTCAAACTGACAAATTCATGTTTCTTTCGTGCGAAACGGCGATTTGTGAGAAATGACGATAAAATTGCTGTTTTAAACTTGCAAAAACATAGAAAAACGCTGTTTTGAACTATTCAAACTGACAAATTCATGTTTCTTTCGTGCGAAATGGCGATTTATGAGAAATGACGATAAATTTGCTGTTTAAACTTGCAAAAACATAGAAAAACGCTGTTTTTAACTATTCAAACTGACAAATCATGTTTCTTTCGTGCGAAACGGCGATTTATGAGAAATGACGATAAAATTGCTGTTTTAAACTTGCAAAAACATAGAAAAACGCTGTTTTCAACTATTCAAACTGATAAATTCATGTTTCTTTCGTGCGAAACGGCGATTTATGAGAAATGACGATAAAATTGCTTTTTTAAACTTGCAAAAACATAGAAAAACTCTGTTTTGAACTATTCAAACTGACAAATTCATGATCCCTTCGTGTGAAACGGCGATTTATGAGAAATGACGCTAAAATTGCTGTTTTAAACTTGCAAAAACATAGAAAAACGCTGTTTCCAACTATTCAAACTAATAAATTCATGTTTCTTTCGTTCGAAACGGTAGATTTTTGTAAAATCACGATAAAACTGCTGTTTTAAACTTGTAAAAACATAGAAAAAACGCTGTTTTGAACTATTCAAACTGATAAATTCATGTTTCTTTCGTGCGAAACCGCGATTTATGAGAAATGACGATAAAATTGCTGTTTTATACTTGCAAAAACATAGAAAAACGCTGCTTTTAACTATTCAAACTGATAAATTCATGTTTCTTTCGTGCGGAACGGCGATTTATGAGAAATGACGATAAAATTGCTGTTTTAAACTTGCAAAAACATAGAAAAACGCTGTTTTGAACTATTCAAACTGACAAATTCATGTTTCTTTCGTGTGAAACGGTGAATTTTTGTGAAATCACTATAAAATTGCTGTTTTAAACTTGCAAAAACATGGAAAAATGCTGTTTTCAACTTTTCAAACTGATAAATTCATGTTTCTTACGTTCGAAACGGTGGATTTTTGTGAAATCACGATAAAAATGCTGTTTTAAACTTGCAAAAACATTGAAAAACGATGTTTTCAACTATTCAAACTGACAAATTCATGTTTCTTCCGTGCGAAACGGCGATTTATGAAAAATTACGATGAAATTGCTGTTTTAAACTTGAAAAAACATAGAAAAAACGCTGTTTTCAACTATTCAAACTGATAAATTCATGTTTCTTTCGTGCGAAACGGCGATTTATGAGAAATGACGATAAAATTGCTGTTTTAAACTTGCAAAAACATAAAAACACGCTGTTTTGAACTATTCAAACTGACAAATTCATGTTTCTTTCGTGCGAAACGGCGTTTTATGAGAAATGACGATAAAATTGCTGTTTTAAACTTGCAAAAACATGGAAAAACGCTGTTTTCAACATTTCAAACTGATAAATTCATGTTTCTTACGTTCGAAACGGTGGATTTTTGTGAAATCACGATAAAATTGCTGTTTTAAACTTGCAAAAACATTGAAAAACGATGTTTTCAACTATTCCAACTGACAAATTCATGTTTCTTCCGTGCGAAACGGCGATTTATGAGAAATTACGATTAAATTGCTGTTTTAAACTTGCAAAAACATAGAAAAACGCTGTTTTGAACTATTCAAACTGACAAATTCATGTTTATTTCTTGTGAAACGGCGATTTATGAGAAATGACGATAAAATTGCTGTTTTAAACTTGCAAAAACATAGAAAAACGCTGTTTTGAACTATTCAAACTGACAAATTCATGTTTCTTTCGTGTGAAACGGCGATTTATGAGAAATGACGATACAATTGCTGTTTTAAACTTGCAAAAACATAGAAAAATGCTGTTTTGAACTATTCAAACAGACAAATTCATGTTTCTTTCGTGCGAAACGGCGATTTATGGAGAATGACGATAAAATTGCTGTTTTAAACTTGCAAAAACATAGAAAAACGCTGTTTTTAAATATTTAAAATGATAAATTCAGGTTTCTTTTGTGCGAAACGGCGATTTATGAGAAACGACGATAAAATTGCTGTTTTAAACTTGCAAAAACATAGAAAAACGCTGTTTTCAACTATTCAAACTGATAAATTCATGTTTCTTTCGTGCGAAACGGCGATTTATGAGAAATGACGATAAAATTGCTGTTTTAAACTTGCAAAAACATAGAAAAACTCTGTTTTGAACTATTCAAACTGACAAATTCATGATCCCTTCGTGTGAAAAGGCGATTTATGAAAAATGACGATAAAATTGTTTTTTAAAACTTGCAAAAACATAGAAAAACGCTGTTTTTAACTATTCAAACTGATAAATTCAGGTTTCTTTCGTGCGAAACTGCGATTTATGAGAAATGACGATAAAATTGCTGTTTTAACTTGCAAAAACATAGAAAAACGCTGTTTTTAACTATTCAAACTGATAAATTCATGTTTCTTTCGTGCGAAACGGCGATTTATGAGAAATGACGATAAAATTGCTGTTTTAAACTTGCAAAAACATATAAAAACGCTGTTTTCAACTATTAAAACTGATAATTTCATGTTTCTTTCGTGCGAAACGGCGATTTATGAGAAATGAAGATAAAATTGCTGTTTTAAACTTGCAAAAACATAGAAAAACGCTGTTTTGAACTATTCAAACTGACAAATTCATGTTTCTTTCGTGTGAAACGGCGATTTATGAGAAATGACGATAAAATTGCTGTTTTAAACTTGCAAAAACATAGAAAAACGCTGTTTTGAACTATTCAAACTGACAAATTCATGTTTCTTTCGTGCGAAACGGCGATTTATGAGAAATGACAATAAAATTGCTTTTAAAAACTTGCAAAAACATAGAAAAACGCTGTTTTTAACTATTCAATTTGATAAATTCATGTTTCGTCCGTGCGAAACGGCGATTTTGAGAAATGACGATAAAATTGCTGTTTTAAACTTGCAAAAACATAGAAAAACGCTGTTTTCAACTATTAAAACTGATAAATTCATGTTTCTTACGTTCGAAACGGTGGATTTTTGTAAAATCACGATAAAATTGCTGTTTTAAACTTGCAAAAACATGGAAAACCGCTGTTTTCAACTATTCAAACTGATAAATCCATGTTTCTTTCGTGCGAAAAGGCGATTTATGAGAAATGAAGATAAAATTGCTGTTTTAAACTTGCAAAAACATAGAAAAACTCTGTTTTCAACTATTAAAACTGATAAATTCATGTTTCTTACGTTCTAAACGGTGGATTTTTGTAAAATAACGATAAAATTGCTGTTTTTAACTTGAAAAAACATAGAATAACGCTGTTTCCAACTATTTAAACTGATAAATTCATGTTTCTTACGTTCGAAACGGTGGTTTTTTTTAAAATCACGATAAAATTGCTGTTTTAAACTTGCAAAAACATGGAAAAACGCTGTTTTCAACTATTCAAACTGATAAATTCATGTTTCTTTCGTGCGAAACGGCAATTTATGAGAAATGAAGATAAAATTGCTGTTTTTAACTTGCAAAAACATAGAATAACGCTGTTTTCAACTATTCAAACTGATAAATTCATGTTTCTTAAGTTCGAAAATGTGGATTTTTGTGAAATCACGATAAAATTGCTGTTTTAATCTTGCAAAAACATTGAAAAAAGCTGTTTTAAACTATTCAAACTGAAAAATTCATGTTTCTTTCATGCGAAACCGCGATTTATGAGAAATGACGATAAAATTGCTGTTTTAAACTTGCAAAAACATAGAAAAAACGCTGTTTTCAACTATTCAAACTGATAAATTCATGATTTTTTCGTGCGAAATGGCGATTTATGAGAAATGACGATAAAATTGCTGTTTTAAACTTGCAAAAACATAAAAAAACTCTGATTTGAACTATTCAAACTGACAAATTCATGATCCCTTCGTGTGAAACGGCGATTTATGAGAAATGACGATAAAATTGCTTTTTAAAACTTGCAAAAACATAGAAAAACGCTGTTTTTAACTATTCAAACTGATAAGTTCAGGTTTCTTTCGTGCGAAACTGCGATTTATGAGAAATGACGATAAAATTGCTGTTTTAAACTTGCAAAAACATAGAAAAACGCTGTTTTGAACTATTCAAACTGACAAATTCATGTTTCTTTCGTGCGAAATGGCGATTTATAAGAAATGACGATAAAATTGCTGTTTAAACTTGCAAAAACATAGAAAAACGCTGTTTTTAACTATTCAAACTGACAAATCATGTTTCTTTCGTGCGAAACGGCGATTTATGAGAAATGACAATAAAATTGCTGTTTTAAACTTGCAAAAACATAGAAAAACGCTGTTTTCAACTATTCAAACTGATAAATTCATGTTTCTTTCGTGCGAAACGGCGATTTATGAGAAATGACGATAAAATTGCTGTTTTAAACTTGCAAAAACATAGAAAAACTCTGTTTTGAACTATTCAAACTGACAAATTCATGATCCCTTCGTGTGAAACGGCGATTTATGAGAAATGACGCTAAAATTGCTTTTTAAAACTTGCAAAAACATAGAAAAACGCTGTTTTTAACTATTAAAACTGATAAATTCAGGTTTCTTTCGTGCGAAACTGCGATTTATGAGAAATGACGATAAAATTGCTGTTTTAAACTTGCAAAAACATAGAAAAAACGCTGTTTTCAACTATTCAAACTGATAAATTCATGTTTCTTCCGTGCGTAACGGCGATTTATGAGAAATGACGTTAAAATTGCTGTTTTAAACTTGAAAAAACATAGAAAAACGCTGTTTTCAACTATTCAATCTGATAAATTCATGTTCCTTTCGTGCGAAACTGCGATTTATGAGAAATGAAGATAAAATTGCTGTTTACACTTGCAAAAACATAGAAAAACTCTGTTTTCAACTATTCAAACTGATAAATTCATGTTTCTTTCGTGCGAAATGGCGGTTTATGAGAAATGACAATAAAATTGCTGTATTAAAACTTGCAAAAACATAGAAAAACGCTGTTTTCAACTATTCAAACTGATAAATTCATGTTTCTTTCGTGCGAAACGGCGATTTATGAAAAATGACGATAAAATTGCTGTTTTAAACTTGCAAAAACATAGAAAAAACGCTGTTTCCAACTATTCAAACTAATAAATTCATGTTTCTTTCGTTCGAAACGGTAGATTTTTGTAAAATCACGATAAAACTGCTGTTTTAAACTTGTAAAAACATAGAAAAAACGCTGTTTTAAACTATTCAAACTGATAAATTCATGTTTCTTTCGTGCGAAACCGCGATTTATGAGAAATGACGATAATATTGCTGTTTTATACTTGCAAAAACATAGAAAAACGCTGCTTTTAACTATTCAAACTGATAAATTCATGTTTCTTTCGTGCGGAACGGCGATTTATGAGAAATGACGATAAAATTGCTGTTTTAAACTTGCAAAAACATAGAAAAACGCTGTTTTGAACTATTCAAACTGACAAATTCATGTTTCTTTCGTGTGAAACGGTGAATTTTTGTGAAATCACGATAAAATTGCTGTTTTAAACTTGCAAAAACATGGAAAAACGCTGTTTTCAACTTTTCAAACTGATAAATTCATGTTTCTTACGTTCGAAACGGTGGATTTTTGTTAATCACGATAAAAATGCTGTTTTAAACTTGCAAAAACATTGAAAAACGATGTTTTCAACTATTCAAACTGACAAATTCATGTTTCTTCCGTGCGAAACGGCGATTTATGAAAAATTACGATGAAATTGCTGTTTTAAACTTGAAAAAACATAGAAAAACGCTGTTTTCAACTTTTCAAACTGATAAATTCATGTTTCTTACGTTCGAAACGGTGGATTTTTGTGAAATCACGATAAAAATGCTGTTTTAAACTTGCAAAAACATTGAAAAACGATGTTTTCAACTATTCAAACTGATAAATTCATGTTTCTTCCGTGCGTAACGGCGATTTATGAGAAATGACGTTAAAATTGCTGTTTTAAACTTGAAAAAACATAGAAAAACGCTGTTTTCAACTATTCAATCTGATAAATTCATGTTCCTTTCGTGCGAAACTGCGATTTATGAGAAATGAAGATAAAATTGCTGTTTAAACTTGCAAAAACATAGAAAAACTCTGTTTTCAACTATTCAAACTGATAAATTCATGTTTCTTTCGTGCGAAATGGCGGTTTATGAGAAATGACAATAAAATTGCTGTATTAAACTTGCAAAAACATAGAAAAACGCTGTTTTCAACTATTCAAACTGATAAATTCATGTTTCTTTCGTGCGAAACGGCGATTTATGAAAAATGACGATAAAATTGCTGTTTTAAACTTGCAAAAACATAGAAAAACGCTGTTTCCAACTATTCAAACTAATAAATTCATGTTTCTTTCGTTCGAAACGGTAGATTTTTGTAAAATCACGATAAAACTGCTGTTTTAAACTTGTAAAAACATAGAAAAACGCTGTTTTGAACTATTCAAACTGATAAATTCATGTTTCTTTCGTGCGAAACCGCGATTTATGAGAAATGATGATAAAATTGCTGTTTTATACTTGCAAAAACATAGAAAAACGCTGCTTTCAACTATTCAATCTGATAAATTCATGTTCCTTTCGTGCGAAACTGCGATTTATGAGAAATGAAGATAAAATTGCTGTTTAAACTTGCAAAAACATAGAAAAACTCTGTTTTCAACTATTCAAACTGATAAATTCATGTTTCTTTCGTGCGAAATGGCGGTTTATGAGAAATGACAATAAAATTGCTGTATTAAACTTGCAAAAACATAGAAAAACGCTGTTTTCAACTATTCAAACTGATAAATTAATGTTTCTTTCGTGCGAAACGGCGATTTATGAAAAATGACGATAAAATTGCTGTTTTAAACTTGCAAAAACATAGAAAAACGCTGTTTCCAACTATTCAAACTAATAAATTCATGTTTCTTTCGTTTGAAACGGTAGATTTTTGTAAAATCACGATAAAACTGCTGTTTTAAACTTGTAAAAACATAGAAAAACGCTGTTTTCAACTATTCAAACTGATAAATTCATGTTTCTTTCGTGCGAAACCGCGATTTATGAGAAATGATGATAAAATTGCTGTTTTATACTTGCAAAAACATAGAAAAACGCTGCTTTTTACTATTCAAACTGATAAATTCATGTTTCTTTCGTGCGGAACGGCGATTTATGAGAAATGACGATAAAATTGCTGTTTTAAACTTGCAAAAACATAGAAAAACGCTGTTTTGAACTATTCAAACTGACAAATTCATGTTTCTTTCGTGTGAAACGGTGAATTTTTGTGAAATCACGATAAAATTGCTGTTTTAAACTTGCAAAAACATGGAAAAACGCTGTTTTCAACTTTTCAAACTGACAAATTCATGTTTCTTCCGTGCGAAACGGCGATTTATGAAAAATTACGATGAAATTGCTGTTTTAAACTTGAAAAAACATAGAAAAACGCTGTTTTCAACTATTCAAACTGATAAATTCATGTTTCTTTCGTGCGAAACGGCGATTTATGAGAAATGACGATAAAATTGCTGTTTTAAACTTGCAAAAACATAAAAAAACGCTGTTTTGAACTATTCAAACTGACAAATTCATGTTTCTTTCGTGCGAAACGGCGTTTTATGAGAAATGACGATAAAATTGCTGTTTTAAACTTGCAGAAACATGAAAAAACGCTGTTTTGAACTATTCAAACTGACAAATTCATGTTTCTTTCGTGCGAAACGGCGATTTATGAGAAATGACGATAAAATTGCGGTTTTAAACGTGCAAAAACTAAGAAAAACGCTGTTTTGAACTATTCAAACTGACAAATATATGTTTCTTTCATGCGAAACGGCGATTTATGAGTAATGACGATAAAATTGCTGTTTTAAACTTGCAAAAACATAGAAAAACGCTGTTTTTAACTATTCAAATTGATAAATTCATGTTTCTTACATTCGAAACGGTGAATTTTTGTGAAATCACGATAAAATTGCTGTTTTAAACTTGCAAAAACATGGAAAAACGCTGTTTTCAACATTTCAAACTGATAAATTCATGTTTCTTACGTTCGAAACGGTGGATTTTTGTGAAATCACGATAAAATTGCTGTTTTAAACTTGCAAAAACATTGAAAAACGATGTTTTCAACTATTCCAACTGACAAATTCATGTTTCTTCCGTGCGAAACGGCGATTTATGAGAAATTACGATGAAATTGCTGTTTTAAACTTGCAAAAACATAGAAAAACGCTGTTTTGAACTATTCAAACTGACAAATTCATGTTTATTTCTTGTAAAACGGCGATTTATGAGAAATGACGATAAAATTGCTGTTTTAAACTTGCAAAAACATAGAAAAACGCTGTTTTGAACTATTCAAACTGACAAATTCATGTTTCTTTCGTGTGAAACGGCGATTTATGAGAAATGACGATACAATTGCTGTTTTAAACTTTCAAAAACATAGAAAAATGCTGTTTTGAACTATTCAAACAGACAAATTCATGTTTCTTTCGTGCGAAACGGCGATTTATGGAGAATGACGATAAAATTGCTGTTTTAAACTTGCAAAAACATAGAAAAACGCTGTTTTTAAATATTTAAAATGATAAATTCAGGTTTCTTTTGTGCGAAACGGCGATTTATGAGAAACGACCATAAAATTGCTGTTTTAAACTTGCAAAAACATAGCAAAACGCTGTTTTCAACTATTCAAACTGATAAATTCATGTTTCTTTCGTGCGAAACGGCGATTTATGAGAAATGACGATAAAATTGCTGTTTTAAACTTGCAAAAACATAAAAAAACGCTGTTTTGAACTACTCAAACTGACAAATCCAGGTTTCTTTCGTGCGAAACGGCGATTTATGAGAAATGACGATAAAATTGCTGTTTTAAACTTGCAAAAACATAGAAAAACGCTGTTTTGAACTATTCAAACTGACAAATTCATGTTTCTTTCATGCGAAACGGCGATTTATGAGAAATGACGATAAAGTTGCTGTTTTAAACTTGCAAAAACATAGAAAAACGCTGTTTTTAACTATTCAAACTGATAAATTCAGGTTTCTTTCGTGCGAAACGGCGATTTATGAGAAATGACGATAAAATTGCTGTTTTAAACTTGCAAAAACATAGAAAAACGCTGTTTTGAACTATTCAAACTGAATAATTCATGTTTCTTTCGTGCGAAACCGCGATTTATGAGAAATGACGATAAAATTGCTGTTTTAAACTTGCAAAAACATAGAAAAACGCTGTTTTCAACTATTCAAACTGATAAATTCATGTTTCTTTCGTGCGAAACGGCGATTTATGAGAAATGACGATAAAATTGCTGTTTTAAACTTGCAAAAACATAGAAAAACTCTGTTTTGAACTATTCAAACTGACAAATTCATGTTTCTTTCGTGTGAAACGGCGATTTATGAGAAATGACGATAAAATTGCTGTTTTAAACTTGCTAAAACATAGAAAAACGCTGTTTTGAACTATTCAAACTGACAAATTCATGTTTCTTTCGTGCGAAACGGCGATTTATGAGAAATGACGATAAAATTGCTGTTTTAAACTTGCAAAAACATAGAAAAACGCTGTTTTGAACTATTCAAACTGACAATTTCATGTTTCTTTCGTGCGAAACGGCGATTTATGAGAAATGACGATAAAAGTGCTGTTTTAAATTGCAAAAACATAGAAAAACGCTGTTTTGAACTTTTCAAACTGACAAATTCATGTTTCTTTCGTGTGAAACGGCGATTTATGAGAAATGACGATAAAATTGCTGTTTTAAACTTGCAAAAACAATAGAAAAACGCTGTTTTGAACTATTCAAACTGACAAATTCATGTTTCTTTCGTGCGAAACGGCGATTTATGAGAAATGACGATAAAATTGCTGTTTTAAACTTGCAAAAACATAGAAAAACGCTGTTTTTAACTATTTAAACTGATAAATTCAGGTTTCTTTAGTGCGAAACGGCGATTTATGAGAAATGACGATAAAATTGCTGTTTTAATCTTGCAAAAACATAGAAAAACGCTGTTTTGAACTATTCAAACTGACAAATTCATGTTTCTTTCGTGTGAAACGGCGATTTATGAGAAATGACGATAAAATTGCTGTTTTATACTTGCAAAAACATAGAAAAACGCTGTTTTGAACTATTCAAACTGACAAATTCATGTTTCTTTCGTGCAAAACGGCGATTTATGAGAAATGACGATACAATTGCTGTTTTAAACTTGCAAAAACATAGAAAAACGCTGTTTTGAACTATTCAAACTGACAAATTCATGTTTCTTACGTGCGAAACGGCGATTTATGAGTAATGACGATAAAATTGCTGTTTTAAACTTGCAAAAACATAGAAAAACGCTGTTTTTAACTATTCAAATTGATAAATTCATGTTTCTTACATTCGAAACGGTGAATTTTTGTGAAATCACGATAAAATTGCTGTTTTAAACTTGCAAAAACATGGAAAAACGCTGTTTTCATTATTTCAAACTGATAAATTCATGTTTCTTACGTTCGAAACGGTGGATTTTTGTGAAATCACGATAAAATTGCTGTTTTAAACTTGCAAAAACATTGAAAAACGATGTTTTCAACTATTCAAACTGACAAATTCATGTTTCTTCCATGCGAAACGGCGATTTATGAGAAATTACGATGAAATTGCTGTTTTAAACTTGCAAAAACATAGAAAAACGCTGTTTTGAACTATTCAAACTGACAAATTCATGTTTATTTCGTGTGAAACGGCGATTTATGAGAAATGACGATAAAATTGCTGTTTTAAACTTGCAAAAACATAGAAAAACGCTGTTTTGAACTATTCAAACTGACAAATTCATGTTTTTTTCGTGTGAAATGGCGATTTATAAGAAATTACGATACAATTGCTGTTTTAAACTTGCAAAAACATAGAAAAATGCTGTTTTAAACTATTCAAACTGACAAATTCATGTTTCTTTCGTGCGAAACGGCGATTTATGAGGAATGACGATAAAATTGCTGTTTTAAACTTGCAAAAACATAGAAAAACGCTGTTTTCAACTATTCAAACTGATAAATTCATGTTTCTTTCGTGCGAAACGGCGATTTATGAAAAATTACGATGAAATTGCTGTTTTAAACTTGAAAAAACATAAAAAAACGCTGTTTTGAACTATTCAAACTGACAAATTCATGTTTATTTCGTGTGAAACGGCGATTTATGAGAAATGACGATAAAATTGCTGTTTTAAACTTGCAAAAACATAGAAAAACGCTGTTTTGAACTATTCAAACTGACAAATTCATGTTTCTTTCGTGTGAAACGGCGATTTATGAGAAATGATGATACAATTGCTGTTTTAATCTTGCAAAAACATAGAAAAATGCTGTTTTGAACTATTCAAACTGACAAATTCATGTTTCTTTCGTGCGAAACGGCGATTTATAAGGAATGACGATAAAATTGCTGATTTAAACTTGCAAAAACATAGAAAAACGCTATTTTTAACTATTCAAACTGATAAATTCAGGTTTCTTACGTGCGAAACGGCGATTTATGAGAAACGATGATAAAATTGCTGTTTTAAACTTGCAAAAACAGAGAAAAACGCTGTTTTCAACTATTCAAACTGATAAATTCATGTTTCTTTCGTGCGAAACGGCGATTTATGAGAAATGACGATAAAATTGCTGTTTTAAACTTGCAAAAACATTGAAAAACGCTGTTTTGAACTATTCAAACTGACAAGTTCATGTTTCTTTCGTGTGAAACGGCGATTTATGAGAAATAACGATAAAATTGCTGTTTTAAACTTGCAGAAACATAGAAAAACGCTGTTTTGAACTATTCAAACTGACAAATTCATGTTTTTTTCGTGCGAAACGGCGATTTATGAGAAATGACGATAAAATTGCGGTTTTAAACTTGCAAAAACATAGAAAAACGCTGTTTTGAACTATTCAAACTGACAAATTCATGTTTCTTTCATGCGAAACGGCGATTTATGAGAAATGACCATAAAATTGCTGTTTTAAACTTGCAAAAACATAGAAAAACGCTGTTTTGAACTATTCAAACTGACAAATTCATGTTTCTTTCGTGCGAAACGACGATTTATAAGAAATGACGATAAAATTGCTGTTTTAACCTTGCACAAACATAGAAAAACGCTGTTTTGAACTATTCAAACTGACAAATTCATGTTTCTTTCGTGCGAAACGGCGATTTATGAGAAATGACGATAAAATTGCTGTTTTAAATTGCAAAAACATAGAAAAACGCTGTTTTGAACTATTCAAACTGACAAATTCATGTTTCTTTCGTGTGAAACGGCGATTTAGGAGAAATGACGATAAAATTGCTGTTTTAAACTTGCAAAAACATAGAAAAACGCTATTTTCAACTATTAAAACTGATAAATTAATGTTTCTTCCGTGCGAAACGGCGATTTATTAGAAACGACGATAAAATTGCTGTTTTAAACTTGCAAAAACATAGAAAAACGCTATTTTTAACAACTCAAACTGATAAATACCTGTTTCTTTCGTGCGAAACGGCGATTTATAAGAAATGACGATAAAATTGCTGTTTTAAACTTGCAAAAACATAAAAAAACGCTGTTTTGAACTATTCAAACTGACAAATTCATGTTTCTTTTGGGCGAAACGGCGATTTATGAGAAATGACGATAAAATTGCTGTTTTAAACTTGCAAAAACATAGAAAAACGCTGTTTTGAACTATTCAAACTGACAAATTCATGTTTCTTTCGTGCGAAACGGCGATTTATGAGAAATGACGATAAAATTGCTGTTTTAAACTTGCAAAAACATAGAAAAACGCTGTTTTTAACTATTCAAACTGATAAATTCAGGTTTTTTTCGTGCGAAACGGCGATTTATGAGAAATGACGATAAAATTGCTGTTTTAAACTTGCAAACACATAGAAAAACGTTGTTTTGAACTATTCAAACTGAAAAATTCATGTTTCTTCCGTGCGAAACCGCGATTTATGAGAAATGACAATAAAATTGCTGTTTTAAACTTGCAAAAACATAGAAAAACGCTGTTTTCAACTATTCAAACTGATAAATTCATTTTTCTTTCGTGCAAAACGGCGATTTATGAGAAATGACGATAAAATTGCTGTTTTAAACTTGCAAAAACATAGAAAAACTCTATTTTGAACTATTCAAACTGACAAATTCATGTTTCTTTCGTGTGAAATGGCGATTTATGAGAAATGACGATAAAATTGCTGTTTTAAACTTGCAAAAACATAGAAAAACGCTGTTTTGAATTATTCAAACTGACAAATTCATGTTTCTTTCGTGCGAAACGGCGATTTATGAGAAATGACGATAAAATTGCTGTTTTAAACTTGCAAAAACATAGAAAAACGCTGTTTTCAACTATTCAAACTGATAAATTCAGGTTTCTTTCGTGCGAAACGGCGATTTATGAGAAATGACGATAAAATTGCTGTTTTAAACTTGCAAAAACATAGAAAAACGCTGTTTTGAACTATTTAAACTGAAAAATTCATGTTTCTTTCGTGCGAAACCGCGATTTATGAGAAATGACGATAAAATTGCTGTTTTAACTTGCACAAACATAGAAAAACGCTGTTTTGAACTATTCAAACTGATAAATTCATGTTTCTTTCGTGCGAAACGGCGATTTATGAAAAATGACGATAATAATGCTGTTTTAAACTTGCAAAAACATAGAAAAACGCTGTTTTCAACTATTCAAACTGACAAATTCATGTTTCTTCCGTGCGAAACGGCGATTTATGAGAAATACGATAAAATTGCTGTTTTAAACTTGCAAAAACATAGAAAAACGCTGTTTTGAACTATTCAAACTGACAAATTCATGTTTCTTTCGTGTGAAACGGCGATTTATGAGAAATGACGATAAAATTGCTGTTTTAAACTTGCAAAAACATAGAAAAACGCTGTTTTGAACTATTCAAACTGATAAATTCATGTTTCTTTCGTGCGAAACGGCGATTTATGAGAAATGACGATAATAATGCTGTTTTAAACTTGCAAAAACATAGAAAAACGCTGTTTTCAACTATTCAAACTAACAAATTCATGTTTCTTCCGTGCAAAACGGCGATTTATGAGAAATACGATAAAATTGCTGTTTTAAACTTGCAAAAACATAGAAAAACGCTGTTTTGAACTATTCAAACTGACAAATTCATGTTTCTTTCGTGTGAAACGGCGATTTATGAGAAATGACGATAAAATTGCTGTTTTAAACTTGCAAAAACATAGAAAAACGCTGTTTTGAACTATTCAAACTGACAAATTCATGTTTCTTTCGTGCGAAACGGCGATTTATGAGAAATGACAATAAAATTGCTGTTTTAAACTTGCAAAAACATAGAAAAACGCTGCTTTGAACTATTCAAACTGACAAATTCAGGTTTCTTTCGTGCGAAACTGCGATTTATGAGAAATGACGATAAAATTGCTGTTTTAACTTGCAAAAACATAGAAAAACGCTGTTTTGAACTATTCAAACTGATAAATTCATGTTTCTTAAGTTCGAAACGGTGGATTTTTGTGAAATCACGATAAAATTGCTGTTTTAAACTTGCAAAAACATAGAAAAACGCTGCTTTGAACTATTCAAACTGACAAATTCAGGTTTCTTCCGTGCGAAACGGCGATTTATGAGAAATGAAGATAAAATTGCTGTTTTAAACTTGCAAAAACATTGAAAAACACTGTTTTGAACTATTCAAACTGACAAGTTCATGTTTCTTTCGTGTGAAACGGCGATTTATGAGAAATAACGATAAAATTGCTGTTTTAAACTTGCAGAAACATAGAAAAACGCTGTTTTGAACTATTCAAACTGACAAATTCATGTTTCTTTCGTGTGAAACGGCGATTTATGAGAAATGACGATAAAATTGCTGTTTTTAAATTGCAAAAACATAGAAAAACGCTGTTTTCAACTATTCAAACTGATAAATTCATGTTTCTTAAGTTCGAAACGGTGGATTTTTGTGAAATCACGATAAAATTGCTGTTTTAAACTTGCAAAAACATTGAAAAACCCTGTTTTGAACTATTCAAACTGACAAATTCATGTTTCTTCCGTGCGAAACGGCGATTTATGAGAAATGACGATAAAATTGCTGTTTTAAACTTGCAAAAACATAGAAAAACGCTGTTTTTAACTATTCAAACTGACAAATTCATGTTTCTTCCGTGCGAAACGGCGATTTATGAGAAATGACAATAAAATTGCTGTTTTAAACTTGCAAAAACATAGAAAAACGCTGTTTTGAACTATTCAAACTGACAAATTCATGTTTCTTTCGTGCGAAACGGCGATTTATGAGAAATGACGATAAAATTGCTGTTTTAAACTTGCAAAAACATTGAAAAACGCTGTTTTGAACTATTCAAACTGACAAGTTCATGTTTCTTTCGTGTGAAACGGCGATTTATGAGAAATGACGATAAAATTGCTGTTTTTAAATTGCAAAAACATAGAAAAACGCTGTTTTCAACTATTTAAACTAATAAATTCATGTTTCTTAAGTTCGAAACGGTGGATTTTTGTGAAATCACGATAAAATTGCTGTTTTAAACTTGCAAAAACATTGAAAAACCCTGTTTTGAACTATTCAAACTGACAAATTCATGTTTCTTCCGTGCGAAACGGCGATTTATGAGAAATGACGATAAAATTGCTGTTTTAAACTTGCAAAAACATAGAAAAACGCTGTTTTTAACTATTTAAACTGACAAATTCATGTTTCTTCCGTGCGAAACGGCGATTTATGAGAAATGACGATAAAATTGCTGTTTTAAACTTGCAAAAACATAGAAAAACGCTGTTTTTAACTATTCAAACTGATAAATTCATGTTTCTTTCGTGCGAAACTGCGATTTATGAGAAATGACGATAAATTTGCTGTTTTAAACTTGCTAAAACATAGAAAAACGCTGTTTTGAACTATTCAAACTGACAAATTCATGTTTCTTTCGTGCGAAACGGCGATTTATGAGAAATGACGATAAAATTGCTGTTTTAAACTTGCAAAAACATAGAAAAACGCTGTTTTTAACTATTCAAACTGATAATTTCATGTTTCTTACGTTCGAAACGGTGGATTTTTGTGAAATCACGATAAAATTGCTGTTTTAAACTTGCAAAAACATGGAAAAACGCTGTTTTCAACTATTCAAACTGATAAATTCATGTTTCTTACTTTCGAAACGGTGGATTTTTGTGAAATCACGATAAAATTGCTGTTTTAAACTTGCAAAAACATTGAAAAACGATGTTTTCAACTACTCAAACTGACAAATTCATGTTTCTTCCGTGCAAAACGGCGATTTATGAGAAATTACGATAAAATTGCTGTTTAAAACTTGCAAAAACATAGAAAAACGCTGTTTTGAACTATTCAAACTGACAAATTCATGTTTCTTTCGTGTGAAACGGCGATTTATGAGAAATGACGATAAAATTGCTGTTTTAAACTTGCAAAAACATAGAAAAACGCTGCTTTGAACTATTCAAACTGACAAATTCATGTTTCTTTCGTGCGAACCGGCGATTTATGAGAAATGACAATAAAATTGCTGTTTTAAACTTGCAAAAACATAGAAAAACGCTGTTTTGAACTATTCAAACTGACAAATTCATGTTTCTTTCGTGCGAAACGGCGATTTATGAGAAATGACGATAAAATTGCTGTTTTAAACTTGCAAAAACATTTAAAATCGCTGTTTTGAACTATTCAAACTGACAAGTTCATGTTTCTTTCGTTGAAACGGGGATTTATGAGAAATAACGATAAAATTGCTGTTTTAAACTTGCAGAAACATAGAAAAACGCTGTTTTGAACTATTCAAACTGACAAATTCATGTTTCTTTCGTGTGAAACGGCGATTTATGAGAAATGACGATAAAATTGCTGTTTTTAAATTGCAAAAACATAGAAAAACGCTGTTTTCAACTATTCAAACTGATAAATTCATGTTTCTTAAGTTCGAAACGGTGGATTTTTGTGAAATCACGATAAAATTGCTGTTTTAAACTTGCAAAAACATTGAAAAACCCTGTTTTGAACTATTCAAACTGACAAATTCATGTTTCTTCCGTGGGAAACGGCGATTTATGAGAAATGACGATAAAATTGCTGTTTTAAACTTGCAAAAACATAGAAAAACGCTGTTTTGAACTATTCAAACTGACAAATTCATGTTTCTTTCGTGTGAAACAGCGATTTATGACAAATGACGATAAAATTGCTGTTTTAAACTTGCAAAAACATAGAAAAACGCTGTTTTGAACAATTCAAAATGAAAAATTCATGTTTCTTTCGTGCGTAACCGCGATTTATGAGAAATGACAATAAAATTGCTGTTTTAAACTTGCAAAATCATAGAAAAACGCTGTTTTCAACTAATCAAACTGATAAATTCATGTTTCTTTCGTGCGAAACGGCGATTTATGAAAAATGACAATAAAATTGCTGTTTTAAACTTGCAAAAACATAGAAAAACGCTGTTTTGAACTATTCAAACTGACAAATTCATGTTTCTTTCGTGCGAAACGGCGATTTATGAGAAATGACGATAAAATTGCTGTTTTAAACTTGCAAAAACATTGAAAAACGCTGTTTTGAACTATTCAAACTGACAAGTTCATGTTTCTTTCGTGTGAAACGGCGATTTATGAGAAATGACGATAAAATTGCTGTTTTTAAATTGCAAAAACATAGAAAAACGCTGTTTTCAACTATTTAAACTAATAAATTCATGTTTCTTAAGTTCGAAACGGTGGATTTTTGTGAAATTACGATAAAATTGCTGTTTTAAACTTGCAAAAACATTGAAAAACCCTGTTTTGAACTATTCAAACTGACAAATTCATGTTTCTTCCGTGCGAAACGGCGATTTATGAGAAATGACGATAAAATTGCTGTTTTAAACTTGCAAAAACATAGAAAAACGCTGTTTTTAACTATTTAAACTGACAAATTCATGTTTCTTCCGTGCGAAACGGCGATTTATGAGAAATGACGATAAAATTGCTGTTTTAAACTTGCAAAAACATAGAAAAACGCTGTTTTTAACTATTCAAACTGATAAATTCATGTTTCTTTCGTGCGAAACTGCGATTTATGAGAAATGACGATAAATTTGCTGTTTTAAACTTGCTAAAACATAGAAAAACGCTGTTTTGAACTATTCAAACTGACAAATTCATGTTTCTTTCGTGCGAAACGGCGATTTATGAGAAATGACGATAAAATTGCTGTTTTAAACTTGCAAAAACATAGAAAAACGCTGTTTTTAACTATTCAAACTGATAATTTCATGTTTCTTACGTTCGAAACGGTGGATTTTTGTGAAATCACGATAAAATTGCTGTTTTAAACTTGCAAAAACATGGAAAAACGCTGTTTTCAACTATTCAAACTGATAAATTCATGTTTCTTACTTTCGAAACGGTGGATTTTTGTGAAATCACGATAAAATTGCTGTTTTAAACTTGCAAAAACATTGAAAAACGATGTTTTCAACTACTCAAACTGACAAATTCATGTTTCTTCCGTGCAAAACGGCGATTTATGAGAAATTACGATAAAATTGCTGTTTAAAACTTGCAAAAACATAGAAAAACGCTGTTTTGAACTATTCAAACTGACAAATTCATGTTTCTTTCGTGTGAAACGGCGATTTATGAGAAATGACGATAAAATTGCTGTTTAAAACTTGCAAAAACATAGAAAAACGCTGTTTTGAACTATTCAAACTGACAAATTCATGTTTCTTTCGTGTGAAACGGCGATTTATGAGAAATGACGATAAAATTGCTGTTTTAAACTTGCAAAAACATAGAAAAACGCTGTTTTGAACTATTCAAACTGACAAATTCATGTTTCTTTCGTGTGAAACGGCGATTTATGAGAAATGACGATAAAATTGCTGTTTTTAAATTGCAAAAACATAGAAAAACGCTGTTTTCAACTATTCAAACTGATAAATTCATGTTTCTTAAGTTCGAAACGGTGGATTTTTGTGAAATCACGATAAAATTGCTGTTTTAAACTTGCAAAAACATTGAAAAACCCTGTTTTGAACTATTCAAACTGACAAATTTATGTTTCTTTTGTGGGAAACGGCGATTTATGAGAAATGACGATAAAATTGCTGTTTTAAACTTGCAAAAACATAGAAAAACGCTGTTTTGAACTATTCAAACTGACAAATTCATGTTTCTTTCGTGTGAAACAGCGATTTATGAGAAATGACGATAAAATTGCTGTTTTAAACTTGCAAAAACATAGAAAAACGCTGTTTTGAACAATTAAAAATGAAAAATTCATGTTTCTTTCGTGCGTAACCGCGATTTATGAGAAATGACAATAAAATTGCTGTTTTAAACTTGCAAAATCATAGAAAAACTCTGTTTTGAACTATTCAAACTGACAAATTCATGTTTCTTTCGTGTGAAACGGCGATTTATGAGAAATGACGATAAAATTGCTGTTTTAAACTTGCAAAAACATAGAAAAACGCTGCTTTGAACTATTCAAACTGACAAATTCATGTTTCTTTCGTGCGAAACGGCGATTTATGAGAAATGACAATAAAATTGCTGTTTTAAACTTGCAAAAACATAGAAAAACGCTGTTTTGAACTATTCAAACTGACAAATTCATGTTTCTTTCGTGCGAAACGGCGATTTATGAGAAATGACGATAAAATTGCTGTTTTAAACTTGCAAAAACATTGAAAAACGCTGTTTTGAACTATTCAAACTGACAAGTTCATGTTTCTTTCGTTGAAACGGGGATTTATGAGAAATAACGATAAAATTGCTGTTTTAAACTTGCAGAAACATAGAAAAACGCTGTTTTGAACTATTCAAACTGACAAATTCATGTTTCTTTCGTGTGAAACGGCGATTTATGAGAAATGACGATAAAATTGCTGTTTTTAAATTGCAAAAACATAGAAAAACGCTGTTTTCAACTATTCAAACTGATAAATTCATGTTTCTTAAGTTCGAAACGGTGGATTTTTGTGAAATCACGATAAAATTGCTGTTTTAAACTTGCAAAAACATTGAAAAACCCTGTTTTGAACTATTCAAACTGACAAATTCATGTTTCTTCCGTGGGAAACGGCGATTTATGAGAAATGACGATAAAATTGCTGTTTTAAACTTGCAAAAACATAGAAAAACGCTGTTTTGAACTATTCAAACTGACAAATTCATGTTTCTTTCGTGTGAAACAGCGATTTATGAGAAATGACGATAAAATTGCTGTTTTAAACTTGCAAAAACATAGAAAAACTCTGTTTTGAACAATTCAAAATGAAAAATTCATGTTTCTTTCGTGCGTAACCGCGATTTATGAGAAATGACAATAAAATTGCTGTTTTAAACTTGCAAAATCATAGAAAAACGCTGTTTTCAACTAATCAAACTGATAAATTCATGTTTCTTTCGTGCGAAACGGCGATTTATGAGAAATGACGATGAAATTGCTGTTTTAAACTTGCAAAAACATAGAAAAACTCTGTTTTGAACTATTCAAACTGACAAATTCATGTTTCTTTCGTGTGAAACGGCGATTTATGAGAAATGACGATAAAATTGCTGTTTTAAACTTGCAAAAACATAGAAAAACGCTGTTTTTAACTATTCAAACTAATAAATTCAGGTTTCGTTCGTGCGAAACTGCGATTTATGAGAAATGACGATAAAATTGCTGTTTTAAACTTGCAAAAACATAGAAAAACGCTGTTTTCAACTATTAAAACTGACAAATTTATGTTTCTTACGTTCGAAACGGTGGATTTTTGTGAAATCACGATAAAATTGCTGTTTTAAACTTGCAAAAACATAGAAAAACTCTGTTTTAACTATTCAAACTGACAAATTCATGTTTCTTTCGTGTGAAACGGCGATTTATGAGAAATGACGATAAAATTGCTGTTTTAAACCTGCAAAAACATAGAAAAACGCTGTTTTGAACTATTCAAACTGAAAAATTCATGTTTCTTTTGTGCGAAACCGCGATTTATGAGAAATGACGATAAAATTGCTGTTTTAAACTTGCAAAAACATAGAAAAACGCTGTTTTCAACTATTCAAACTGATAAATTCATGTTTCTTTCGTGCGAAACGGCGATTTATGAGAAATGACGATAAAATTGCTGTTTTAAACTTGCAAAAACATAGAAAAACGCTGTTTTGAACTATTCAAACTGACAATTTCATGTTTCTTTCGTGTGAAACGGCGATTTATGAGAAATGACGATAAAATTGCTGTTTTAAACTTGCAAAAACATAGAAAAACGCTGTTTTGAACTATTCAAACTGACAAATTCATGTTTCTTTCGTGCGAAACTGCGATTTATGAGAAATGACGATAATAATGCTGTTTTAAACTTGCAAAAACATAGAAAAACGCTGTTTTCAACTATTCAAACTGACAAATTCATGTTTCTTCCGTGCGAAACGGCGATTTATGAGAAATGACGATAAAATTGCTGTTTTAAACTTGCAAAAACATAGAAAAACGCTGTTTTTAACTATTCAAACTGATAAATTCAGGTTTCTTTCGTGCGAAACTGCGATTTATGAGAAATGACGATAAATTTGCTGTTTTAAACTTGATAAAACATAGAAAAACGCTGTTTTGAACTATTCAAACTGACAAATTCATGTTTCTTTCGTGCGAAACGGCGATTTATGAGAAATGACGATAAAATTGCTGTTTTAAACTTGCAAAAACATAGAAAAACGCTGTTTTTAACTATTCAAACTGATAAATTCATGTTTCTTACGTTCGAAACGGTGGATTTTTGTGAAATCACGATAAAATTGCTGTTTAAACTTGCAAAAACATGGAAAAACGCTGTTTTCAACTATTCAAACTGATAAATTCATGTTTCTTACGTTCGAAACGGTGGATTTTTGTGAAATCACGATAAAATTGCTGTTTTAAACTTACAAAAACATTAAAAAACGATGTTTTCAACTACTTAAACTGACAAATTCATGTTTCTTCCGTGCGAAACGGCGTTTTATGAGAAATTACGATAAAATTGCTGTTTTAAACTTGCAAAAACATAGAAAAACGCTGTTTTGAACTATTCCAACTGACAAATTCATGTTTCTTTCGTGTGAAACGGCGATTTATGAGAAATGACGATAAAATTGCTGTTTTAAACTTGCAAAAACATAGAAAAACGCTGTTTTGAACTATTCAAACTGACAAATTCATGTTTCTTTCGTGCGAAACGGCGATTTATGAGAAATGACAATAAAATTGCTGTTTTAAACTTGCAAAAACATAGAAAAACGCTGTTTTGAACTATTCAAACTGACAAATTCATGTTTCTTTCTTGCGAAACGGCGATTTATGAGAAATGACGATAAAATTGCTGTTTTAAACTTACAAAAACATTGAAAAACGCTGTTTTGAACTATTCAAACTGACAAATTCATGTTTCTTTCGTGTGAAACGGCGATTTATGAGAAATAACGATAAAATTGCTGTTTTAAACTTGCAGAAACATAGAAAATCGCTGTTTTGAACTATTCAAACTGACAAATTCATGTTTCTTTCGTGTGAAACGGCGATTTATGAGAAATGACGATAAAATTGCTGTTTTTAAATTGCAAAAACATAGAAAAACGCTGTTTTCAACTATTCAAACTGATAAATTCATGTTTCTTAAGTTCTAAACGGTGTATTTTTGTGAAATCACGATAAAATTGCTGTTTTAAACTTGCAAAAACATTGAAAAACCCTGTTTTGAACTATTCAAACTGACAAATTCATGTTTCTTCCGTGCGAAACGGCGATTTATGAGAAATGACGATAAAATTGCTGTTTTAAACTTGCAAAAACATAGAAAAACGCTGTTTTGTACTATTCAAACTGACAAATTCATGTTTCTTTCGTGCGAAACTGCGATTTATGAGAAATGACGATAATAATGCTGTTTTGAACTTGCAAAAACATAGAAAAACGCTGTTTTCAACTATTCAAACTGACAAATTCATGTTTCTTCCGTGCGAAACGGCGATTTATGAGAAATGACGGTAAAATTGCTGTTTTAAACTTGCAAAAACATAGAAAAACGCTGTTTTTAACTATTCAAACTGATAAATTCATGTTTCTTACGTTCGAAACGGTGGATTTTTGTGAAATCACGATAAAATTGCTGTTTTAAACTTGCAAAAACATTGAAAAACGATGTTTTCAACTACTCAAACTGACAAATTCATGTTTCTTCCGTGCGAAACGGCGATTTATGAGAAATTACGATAAAATTGCTGTTTTAAACTTGCAAAAACATAGAAAAACGCTGTTTTGAACTATTCAAACTGACAAATTTATGTTTCTTTCGTGTGAAACGGCGATTTATGAGAAATGACGATAAAATTGCTGTTTTAAACTTGCAAAAACATAGAAAAACGCTGTTTTCAACTAATCAAACTGATAAATTCATGTTTCTTTCGTGCGAAACGGCGATTTATGAGAAATGACGATGAAATTGCTGTTTTAAACTTGCAAAAACATAGAAAAACTCTGTTTTGAACTATTCAAACTGACAAATTCATGTTTCTTTCGTGTGAAACGGCGATTTATGAGAAATGACGATAAAATTGCTGTTTTAAACTTGCAAAAACATAGAAAAACGCTGTTTTTAACTATTCAAACTAATAAATTCAGGTTTCGTTCGTGCGAAACTGCGATTTATGAGAAATGACGATAAAATTGCTGTTTTAAACTTGCAAAAACATAGAAAAACGCTGTTTTCAACTATTAAAACTGACAAATTTATGTTTCTTACGTTCGAAACGGTGGATTTTTGTGAAATCACGATAAAATTGCTGTTTTAAACTTGCAAAAACATAGAAAAACTCTGTTTTAACTATTCAAACTGACAAATTCATGTTTCTTTCGTGTGAAACGGCGATTTATGAGAAATGACGATAAAATTGCTGTTTTAAACCTGCAAAAACATAGAAAAACGCTGTTTTGAACTATTCAAACTGAAAAATTCATGTTTCTTTTGTGCGAAACCGCGATTTATGAGAAATGACGATAAAATTGCTGTTTTAAACTTGCAAAAACATAGAAAAACGCTGTTTTCAACTATTCAAACTGATAAATTCATGTTTCTTACGTGCGAAACGGCGATTTATGAGAAATGACGATAAAATTGCTGTTTTAAACTTGCAAAAACATAGAAAAACGCTGTTTTGAACCATTCAAACTGACAAATTCATGTTTCTTTCGTGCGAAACTGCGATTTATGAGAAATGACGATAATAATGCTGTTTTAAACTTGCAAAAACATAGAAAAACGCTGTTTTCAACTATTCAAACTGACAAATTCATGTTTCTTCCGTGCGAAACGGCGATTTATGAGAAATGACGATAAAATTGCTGTTTTAAACTTGCAAAAACATAGAAAAACGCTGTTTTTAACTATTCAAACTGATAAATTCAGGTTTCCTTCGTGCGAAACTGCGATTTATGAGAAATGACGATAAAATTGCTGTTTTAAACTTGCAAAAACATAGAAAAACTCTGTTTTAAACTATTCAAACTGACAAATTCACGATCCCTTCGTGTGAAACGGCGATTTATGAGAAATGACGATAAAATTGCTTTTTAAAACTTGCAAAAACATAGAAAAACGCTGTTTTTAACTATTCAAACTGATAAATTCATGTTTCTTTCGTGCGAAACGGCGATTTATGAGAAATGACGATAAAATTGCTGTTTTAAACTTGCAAAAACATAGAAAAACGCTGTTTTGAACTATTCAATCTGACAAATTCATGTTTCTTTCGTGCGAAACGGCGATTTATGAGAAATGACGATAAAATTGCTGTTTTAAACTTGCAAAAACATAGAGAAACGCTGTTTTGAACTATTCAAACTGACAAATTCATTTTTCTTTCGTGTGAAACGGCGATTTATGAGAAATGACGATATAATTGCTGTTTCAAACTAGCAAAAACATAGAAAAACGCTGTTTTGAACTATTTAAACTGACAAATTCATGTTTATTTCGTGTGAAACGGCGATTTATGAGAAATGACGATAAAATTGCTGTTTTAAACTTGCAAAAACATAGAAAAACGCTGTTTTGAACTATTCAAACTGACAAATTCATGTTTCTTTCGTGCGAAACGGCGATTTATGAGAAATGACGATAAAATTGCTGTTTTAAACTTGCAAAAACATAGAAAAACGCTTTTTTGAACTATTCAAACTGACAAATTCATGTTTTTTACGTGCGAAACGGCGATTTATGAGAAATGACGATAAAATTGCTGTTTCAAACTAGCAAAAACATAGAAAAACGCTGTTTTGAACTATTTAAACTGACAAATTCATGTTTCTTTCGTGCGAAACGGCGATTTATGAGAAATGACGATAAAATTGCTGTTTTAAACTTGCAAAAACTTAGAGAAACGCTGTTTTGAACTATTCAAACTGACAAATTCATTTTTCTTTCGTGTGAAACGGCGATTTATGAGAAATGACGATAAAATTGCTGTTTTAAACTTGCAAAAACATAGAAAAACGCTGTTTTGAACTATTCAAACTGACAAATTCATGTTTATTTCGTGTGAAACGGCGATTTATGAGAAATGACGATAAAATTGCTGTTTTAAACTTGCAAAAACATAGAAAAACGCTGTTTTGAGCTATTCAAACTGACAAATTCATGTTTCTTTCGTGCGAAACGGCGATTTATGAGAAATGACGATAAAATTGCTGTTTTAAACTTGCAAAAACATAGAGAAACGCTGTTTTGAACTATTCAAACTGATAAATTCATGTTTCTTTCGTGCGAAACGGCGATTTATGAGAAATGACGATAAAATTGCTGTTTTTAACTAGCAAAAACATAGAAAAACGCTGTTTTCAACTATTCAAACTGATAAATTCATGTTTCTTAAGTTCGAAACGGTGGATTTTTGTGAAATCACGATAAAATTGCTGTTTTAAACTTGCAAAAACATTGAAAAACGCTGTTTTGAACTATTCAAACTGACAAATTCATGTTTCTTTCGTGCGAAACGGCGATTTATGAGAAATGACGATAAAATTGCTGTTTTAAACTTGCAAAAACATAGAAAAACGCTGTTTTGAACTATTTAAACTGACAAATTCATGTTTCTTTCGTGTGAAACGGCGATTTATGAGAAATGACGATAAAATTGCTGCTTTAAACTTGCAAAAACATAGAAAAACGCTGTTTTGAACTATTCAAACTGACAAATTCATGTTTCTTTCGTGCGAAACGGCGATTTATGAGAAATGACGATAAAATTGCTGTTTTAAACTTGCAAAAACATAGAAAAACGCTTTTTTGAACTATTCAAACTGACAAATTCATGTTTTTTACGTGCGAAACGGCGATTTATGAGAAATGACGATAAAATTGCTGTTTTAAACTAGCAAAAACATAGAAAAACGCTGCTTTGAACTATTCAAACTGACAAATTCATGTTTCTTTCGTGCGAAACGGCGATTTATGAGAAATGACGATAAAATTGCTGTTTTAAACTTGCAAAAACATAGAAAAACGCTGATTTGAACTATTAAAACTGACAAATTCATTTTACTTTCGTGTGAAACGGCGATTTATGAGAAATGACGATATAATTGCTGTTTTAAACTTGCAAAAACATAAAAAAACGCTGTTTTGAACTATTCAAACTGACAAATTCATGTTTCTTTCGTGTGAAACGGCGATTTATGAGAAATATCGATAAAATTGCTGTTTTAAACTTGCAAAAACATAGAAAAACGCTGTTTTGAACTATTCAAACTGACAAATTCATGTTTCTTTCGTGCGAAACCGCGATTTATGAGAAATGACGATAAAATTGCTGTTTTTAACTAGCAAAAACATAGAAAAACGCTGTTTTCAACTATTCAAACTGATAAATTCATGTTTCTTAAGTTCGAAACGGTGGATTTTTGTGAAATCACGATAAAATTGCTGTTTTAAACTTGCAAAAACATTGAAAAACGCTGTTTTGAACTATTCAAACTGACAAATTCATGTTTCTTTCGTGCGAAACGGCGATTTATGAGAAATGACGATAAAATTGCTGTTTTAAACTTGCAAAAACATAGAAAAACGCTGTTTTGAACTATTTAAACTGACAAATTCATGTTTCTTTCGTGTGAAACGGCGATTTATGAGAAATGACGATAAAATTGCTGCTTTAAACTTGCAAAAACATAGAAAAACGCTGTTTTGAACTATTCAAACTGACAAATTCATGTTTCTTTCGTGCGAAACGGCGATTTATGAGAAATGACGATAAAATTGCTGTTTTAAACTTGCAAAAACATAGAAAAACGCTTTTTTGAACTATTCAAACTGACAAATTCATGTTTTTTACGTGCGAAACGGCGATTTATGAGAAATGACGATAAAATTGCTGTTTTAAACTAGCAAAAACATAGAAAAACGCTGCTTTGAACTATTCAAACTGACAAATTCATTTTTCTTTCGTGTGAAACGGCGATTTATGAGAAATGACGATACAATTGCTGTTTTAAACTTGCAAAAACATAAAAAAACGCTGTTTTGAACTATTCAAACTGACAAATTCATGTTTCTTTCGTGCGAAACGGCGATTTATGAGGAATGACGATAAAATTGCTGTTTTAAAATTGCAAAAACATAGAAAAACGCTGTTTTGAACTATTCAAACTGACAAATTCATGTTTCTTTCGTGTGAAACGGCGATTTATGAGAAATATCGATAAAATTGCTGTTTTAAACTTGCAAAAACATAGAAAAACGCTGTTTTGAACTATTCAAACTGACAAATTCATGTTTCTTTCGTGCGAAACCGCGATTTATGAGAAATGACGATAAAATTGCTGTTTTTAACTTGCAAAAACATAGAAAAACGCTGTTTTCAACTATTCAAACTGATAAATTCATGTTTCTTAAGTTCGAAACGGTGGATTTTTGTGAAATCACGATAAAATTGCTGTTTTAAACTTGCAAAAACATTGAAAAACGCTGTTTTGAACTATTCAAACTGACAAATTCATGTTTCTTCCGTGCGAAACGGCGATTTATGAGAAATGACGATAAAATTGCTGTTTTAAACTTGCAAAAACATAGAAAAACGCTGTTTTGAACTATTCAAACTGACAAATTCATGTTTCTTTCGTGTGAAACGGCGATTTATGAGAAATGACGATAAAATTGCTGCTTTAAACTTGCAAAAACATAGAAAAACGCTGTTTTGAACTATTCAAACTGACAAATTCATGTTTCTTTCGTGCGAAACGGCGATTTATGAGAAATGACGATAAAATTGCTGTTTTAAACTTGCAAAAACATAGAAAAACGCTTTTTTGAACTATTCAAACTGACAAATTCATGTTTTTTACGTGCGAAACGGCGATTTATGAGAAATGACGATAAAATTGCTGTTTTAAACTAGCAAAAACATAGAAAAACGCTGTTTTGAACTATTCTAACTGACAAATTCATGTTTCTTTCGTGCGAAACGGCGATTTATGAGAAATGACGATAAAATTGCTGTTTTAAACTTGCAAAAACATAGAAAAACGCTGATTTGAACTATTAAAACTGACAAATTCATGTTTCTTTCGTGCGAAACGGCGATTTATGAGAAATGACGATAAAATTGCTGTTTTTAACTTGCAAAAACATAGAAAAACGCTGTTTTTAACTATTCAAACTGATAAATTCATGTTTCTTACGTTCGAAGCGGTGGATTTTTGTGAAATCACGATAAAATTGCTGTTTTAAACTTGCAAAAATATGGAAAAACGCTGTTTTCAACTTTTCAAACTGATAAATTCATGTTTCTTACGTTCGAAACGGTGGATTTTTGTGAAATCACGATAAAATTGCTGTTTTAAACTTGCAAAAACATTGAAAAACAATGTTTTCAACTATTCAAACTGACAAATTCATGATTCTCTCGTGCGAAACGGCGATTTATGAGAAATTACGATAAAATTGCTGTTTTAAACTTGCAAAAACATAGAAAAACTCTGTTTTGAACTATCCAAACTGACAAATTCATGTTTATTTCGTGTGAAACGGCGATTTATGAGAAATGACGATAAAATTGCTGTTTTAAACTTGCAAAAACATAGAAAAACGCTGTTTTGAACTATTCAAACTGACAAATTCATGTTTCTTTCGTGCGAAACGGCGATTTATGAGAAATGACGATAAAATTGCTGTTTTAAACTTGCAAAAACATAGAAAAACGCTTTTTTGAACTATTCAAACTGACAAATTCATGTTTTTTACGTGCGAAACGGCGATTTATGAGAAATGACGATAAAATTGCTGTTTTAAACTAGCAAAAACATAGAAAAACGCTGTTTTGAACTATTCAAACTGACAAATTCATGTTTCTTTCGTGCGAAACGGCGATTTATGAGAAATGACGATAAAATTGCTGTTTTAAACTTGCAAAAACTTAGAGAAACGCTGTTTTGAACTATTCAAACTGACAAATTCATTTTTCTTTCGTGTGAAACGGCGATTTATGAGAAATGACGATACAATTGCTGTTTTAAACTTGCAAAAACATTGAAAAACACTGTTTTGAACTATTCAAACTGACAAATTCATGTTTCTTTCTTGTGAAACGGCGATTTATGAGAAATGACGATAAAATTGCTGTTTTAAACTTGCAAAAACATAGGAAAACGCTGTTTTGAACTATTCAAACTGACAAATTCATGTTTCTTTCGTGCGAAACGGCGATTTATGAGAAATGACGATAAAATTGCTGTTTTAAACTTGCAAAAACATAGAAAAACGCTGTTTTTAACTATTCAAACTGATAAATTCATGTTTCTTACGTTCGAAGCGGTGGATTTTTGTGAAATCACGATAAAATTGCTGTTTTAAACTTGCAAAAACATGGAAAAACGCTGTTTTCAACTTTTCAAACTGATAAATTCATGTTTCTTACGTTCGAAACGGTGGATTTTTGTGAAATCACGATAAAATTGCTGTTTTAAACTTGCAAAAACATAGAAAAACGCTGTTTTGAACTATTCAAACTGACAAATTCATGTTTATTTCGTGTGAAACGGCGATTTATGAGAAATGACGATAAAATTGCTGTTTTAAACTTGCAAAAACATAGAAAAACGCTGTTTTGAACTATTCAAACTGACAAATTCATGTTTCTTTCGTGCGAAACGGCGATTTATGAGAAATGACGATAAAATTGCTGTTTTAAACTTGCAAAAACATAGAAAAACGCTTTTTTGAAGTATTCAAACTGACAAATTCATGTTTTTTACGTGCGAAACGGCGATTTATGAGAAATGACGATAAAATTGCTGTTTTAAACTAGCAAAAACATAGAAAAACGCTGTTTTGAACTATTCAAACTGACAAATTCATGTTTCTTTCGTGCGAAACGGCGATTTATGAGAAATGACGATAAAATTGCTGTTTTAAACTTGCAAAAACATAGAGAAACGCTGTTTTGAACTATTCAAACTGACAAATTCATTTTTCTTTCGTGTGAAACGGCGATTTATGAGAAATGACGATACAATTGCTGTTTTAAACTTGCAAAAACATAAAAAAACGCTGTTTTGAACTATTCAAACTGACAAATTCATGTTTCTTTCGTGCGAAACGGCGATTTATGAGGAATGACGATAAAATTGCTGTTTTAAACTTGCAAAAACATAGAAAAACGCTGTTTTGAACTATTCAAACTGACAAATTCATGTTTCTTTCGTGTGAAACGGCGATTTATGAGAAATATCGATAAAATTGCTGTTTTAAACTTGCAAAAACATAGAAAAACGCTGTTTTGAACTATTCAAACTGACAAATTCATGTTTCTTTCGTGCGAAACCGCGATTTATGAGAAATGACGATAAAATTGCTGTTTTTAACTTGCAAAAACATAGAAAAACGCTGTTTTCAACTATTCAAACTGATAAATTCATGTTTCTTAAGTTCGAAACGGTGGATTTTTGTAAAATCACGATAAAATTGCTGTTTTAAACTTGCAAAAACATTGAAAAACGCTGTTTTGAACTATTCAAACTGACAAATTCATGTTTCTTCCGTGCGAAACGGCGATTTATGAGAAATGACGATAAAATTGCTGTTTTAAACTTGCAAAAACATAGAAAAACGCTGTTTTGAACTATTCAAACTGACAAATTCATGTTTCTTTCGTGTGAAACGGCGATTTATGAGAAATGACGATAAAATTGCTGTTTTAAACTTGCAAAAACATAGAAAAACGCTGTTTTGAACTATTCAAACTGACAAATTCATGTTTCTTTCGTGCGAAACGGCGATTTATGAGAAATGACGATAAAATTGCTGTTTTAAACTTGCAAAAACATAGAAAAACGCTGTTTTTAACTATTCAAACTGATAAATTCATGTTTCTTACGTTCGAAACGGTGGATTTTTGTGAAATCACGATAAAATTGCTGTTTTAAACTTGCAAAAACATGGAAAAACGCTGTTTTCAACTATTCAAACTGATAAATTCATGTTTCTTACGTTCGAAACGGTGGATTTTTGTGAAATCACGATAAAATTGCTGTTTTAAACTTGCAAAAACATTGAAAAACAATGTTTTCAACTACTCAAACTGACAAATTCATGTTTCTTCCGTGCAAAACGGCGATTTATGAGAAATACGATAAAATTGCTGTTTTAAACTGGCAAAAACATAGAAAAACGCTGTTTTGAACTATTCAAACTGACAAATTCATGTTTCTTTCGTGTGAAACGGCGATTTATGAGAAATGACGATAAAATTGCTGTTTTAAACTTGCAAAAACATAGAAAAACGCTGTTTTGAACTATTCAAACTGACAAATTCATGTTTCTTTCGTGCGAAACGGCGATTTATGAGAAATGACAATAAAATTGCTGTTTTAAACTTGCAAAAACATAGAAAAACGCTGCTTTGAACTATTCAAACTGACAAATTCATGTTTCTTTCGTGCGAAACGGCGATTTATGAGAAATGACAATAAAATTGCTGTTTTAAACTTGCAAAAACATAGAAAAACGCTGTTTTGAACTATTCAAACTGACAAATTCATGTTTCTTTCGTGCGAAACGGCGATTTATGAGAAATGAAGATAAAATTGCTGTTTTAAACTTGCAAAAACATTGAAAAACATTGTTTTGAACTATTCAAACTGACAAGTTCTTGTTTCTTTTGTGTGAAACGGCGATTTATGAGAAATAACGATAAAATTGCTGTTTTAAACTTGCAGAAACATAGAAAAACGCTGTTTTGAACTATTCAAACTGACAAATTCATGTTTCTTTCGTGTGAAACGGCGATTTATGAGAAATGACGATAAAATTGCTGTTTTTAAATTGCAAAAACATAGAAAAACGCTGTTTTCAACTATTCAAACTGATAAATTCATGTTTCTTAAGTTCGAAACGGTGGATTTTTGTGAAATCACGATAAAATTGCTGTTTTAAACTTGCAAAAACATTGAAAAACCCTGTTTTGAACTATTCAAACTGACAAATTCATGTTTCTTCCGTGCGAAACGGCGATTTATGAGAAATGACGATAAAATTGCTGTTTTAAACTTGCAAAAACATAGAAAAACGCTGTTTTTAACTATTCAAACTGACAAATTCATGTTTCTTCCGTGCGAAACGGCGATTTATGAGAAATGACGATAAAATTGCTGTTTTAAACTTGCAAAAACATAGAAAAACGCTGTTTTTAACTATTCAAACTGATAAATTCAGGTTTCTTTCGTGCGAAACTGCGATTTATGAGAAATGACGATAAATTTGCTGTTTTAAACTTGCTAAAACATAGAAAAACGCTGTTTTGAACTATTCAAACTGACAAATTCATGTTTCTTTCGTGCGAAACGGCGATTTATGAGAAATGACGATAAAATTGCTGTTTTAAACTTGCAAAAACATAGAAAAACGCTGTTTTTAACTATTCAAACTGATAAATTCATGTTTCTTACGTTCGAAACGGTGGATTTTTGTGAAATCACGATAAAATTGCTGTTTTAAACTTGCAAAAACATGGAAAAACGCTGTTTTCAACTATTCAAACTGATAAATTCATGTTTCTTACGTTCGAAACGGTGGATTTTTGTGAAATCACGATAAAATTGCTGTTTTAAACTTGCAAAAACATTGAAAAACGATGTTTTCAACTACTCAAACTGACAAATTCATGTTTCTTCCGTGCAAAACGGCGATTTATGAGAAATTACGATAAAATTGCTGTTTTAAACTTGCAAAAACATAGAAAAACGCTGCTTTGAACTATTCAAACTGACAAATTCATGTTTCTTTCGTGCGAAACGGCGATTTATGAGAAATGACAATAAAATTGCTGTTTTAAACTTGCAAAAACATAGAAAAACGCTGTTTTGAACTATTCAAACTGACAAATTCATGTTTCTTTCGTGCGAAACGGCGATTTATGAGAAATGACGATAAAATTGCTGTTTTAAACTTGCAAAAACATTGAAAAACGCTGTTTTGAACTATTCAAACTGACAAGTTCATGTTTTTTTCGTGTGAAACGGCGATTTATGAGAAATGACGATAAAATTGCTGTTTTTAAATTGCAAAAACATAGAAAAACGCTGTTTTCAACTATTTAAACTGATAAATTCATGTTTCTTAAGTTCGAAACGGTGGATTTTTGTGAAATCACGATAAAATTGCTGTTTTAAACTTGCAAAAACATTGAAAAACCCTGTTTTGAACTATTCAAACTGACAAATTCATGTTTCTTCCGTGCGAAACGGCGATTTATGAGAAATGACGATAAAATTGCTGTTTTAAACTTGCAAAAACATAGAAAAACGCTGTTTTTAACTATTCAAACTGACAAATTCATGTTTCTTCCGTGCGAAACGGCGATTTATGAGAAATGACGATAAAATTGCTGTTTTAAACTTGCAAAAACATAGAAAAACGCTGTTTTTAACTATTCAAACTGATAAATTCATGTTTCTTTCGTGCGAAACTGCGATTTATGAGAAATGACGATAAATTTGCTGTTTTAAACTTGCTAAAACATAGAAAAACGCTGTTTTGAACTATTCAAACTGACAAATTCATGTTTCTTTCGTGCGAAACGGCGATTTATGAGAAATGACGATAAAATTGCTGTTTTAAACTTGCAAAAACATAGAAAAACGCTGTTTTTAACTATTCAAACTGATAATTTCATGTTTCTTACGTTCGAAACGGTGGATTTTTGTGAAATCACGATAAAATTGCTGTTTTAAACTTGCAAAAACATTGAAAAACGATGTTTACAACTACTCAAACTGACAAATTCATGTTTCTTCCGTGCAAAACGGTGATTTATGAGAAATTACGATAAAATTGCTGTTTAAAACTTGCAAAAACATAGAAAAACGCTGTTTTGAACTATTCAAACTGACAAATTCATGTTTCTTTCGTGTGAAACGGCGATTTATGAGAAATGACGATAAAATTGCTGTTTTAAACGTGCAAAAACATAGAAAAACGCTGCTTTGAACTATTCAAACTGACAAATTCATGTTTCTTTCGTGCGAAACGGCGATTTATGAGAAATGACAATAAAATTGCTGTTTTAAACTTGCAAAAACATAGAAAAACGCAGTTTTGAACTATTCAAACTGACAAATTCATGTTTCTTTCGTGCGAAACGGCGATTTATGAGAAATGACGATAAAATTGCTGGTTTAAACTTGCAAAAACATTGAAAAACGCTGTTTTGAACTATTCAAACTGACAAGTTCATGTTTCTTTCGTGCGAAACGGCGATTTATGAGAAATGACGATAAAATTGCTGTTTTAAACGTGCAAAAACATAGAAAAACGCTGCTTTGAACTATTCAAACTGACAAATTCATGTTTCTTTCGTGCGAAACGGCGATTTATGAGAAATGACAATAAAATTGCTGTTTTAAACTTGCAAAAACATAGAAAAACGCAGTTTTGAACTATTCAAACTGACAAATTCATGTTTCTTTCGTGTGAAACGGCGATTTATGAGAAATGACGATAAAATTGCTGGTTTAAACTTGCAAAAACATTGAAAAACGCTGTTTTGAACTATTCAAACTGACAAGTTCATGTTTCTTTCGTGTGAAACGGGGAATTATGAGAAATAACGATAAAATTGCTGTTTTTAAATTGCAAAAACATAGAAAAACGCTGTTTTCAACTATTAAAACTGATAAATTCATGTTTCTTAAGTTCGAAATGGTGGATTTTTGTGAAATCACGATAAAATTGCTGTTTTAAACTTGCAAAAACATTGAAAAACCCTGTTTTGAACTATTCAAACTGACAAATTCATGTTTCTTCCGTGCGAAACGGCGATTTATGAGAAATGACGATAAAATTGCTGTTTTAAACTTGCAAAAACATAGAAAAACGCTGTTTTGAACTATTCAAACCGACAAATTCATGTTTCTTTCGTGTGAAACAGCGATTTATGAGAAATGACGATAAAATTGCTGTTTTAAACTTGCAAAAACATAGAAAAACGCTGTTTTGAACAATTCAAAATGAAAAATTCATGTTTCTTTCGTGCGTAACCGCGATTTATGAGAAATGACAATAAAATTGCTGTTTTAAACTTGCAAAATCATAGAAAAACGCTGTTTTCAACTAATCAAACTGATAAATTCATGTTTCTTTCGTGCGAAACGGCGATTTATGAGAAATGACGATAAAATTGCTGTTTTAAACTTGTTAAAACATAGAAAAACTCTGTTTTGAACTATTCAAACTGACAAATTCATGTTTCTTTCGTGTGAAACGGCGATTTATGAGAAATGACGATAAAATTGCTATTTTAAACTTGCAAAAACATAGAAAAACGCTGTTTTTAACTATTCAAACTGATAAATTCAGGTTTCGTTCGTGCGAAACTGCGATTTATGAGAAATGACGATAAAATTGCTGTTTTAAACTTGCAAAAACATAGAAAAACGCTGTTTTCAACTATTAAAACTGACAAATTTATGTTTCTTACGTTCGAAACGGTGGATTTTTGTGAAATCACGATAAAATTGCTGTTTTAAACTTGCAAAAACATAGAAAAACTCTGTTTTAACTATTCAAACTGTCAAATTCATGTTTCTTTCGTGTGAAACGGCGATTTATGAGAAATGACGATAAAATTGCTGTTTTAAACCTGCAAAAACATAGAAAAACGCTGTTTTGAACTATTCAAACTGAAAAATTCATGTTTCTTTTGTGCGAAACCGCGATTTATGAGAAATGACGATAAAATTGCTGTTTTAAACTTGCAAAAACATAGAAAAACGCTGTTTTCAACTATTCAAACTGATAAATTCATGTTTCTTTCGTGCGAAACGGCGATTTATGAGAAATGACGATAAAATTGCTGTTTTAAACTTGCAAAAACATAGAAAAACGCTGTTTTGAACTATTTAAACTGACAATTTCATGTTTCTTTCGTGTGAAACGGCGATTTATGAGAAATGACGATAAAATTGCTGTTTTAAACTTGCAAAAACATAGAAAAACGCTGTTTTGAACTATTCAAACTGACAAATTCATGTTTCTTACGTGCGAAACTGCGATTTATGAGAAATGACGATAATAATGCTGTTTTAAACTTGCAAAAACATAGAAAAACGCTGTTTTCAACTATTCAAACTGACAAATTCATGTTTCTTCCGTGCGAAACGGCGATTTATGAGAAATGACGATAAAATTGCTGTTTTAAACTTGCAAAAACATTAAAAAACGATGTTTTCAACTACTCAAACTGACAAATTCATGTTTCTTCCGTGCGAAACGGCGTTTTATGAGAAATTACGATAAAATTGCTGTTTTAAACTTGCAAAAACATAGAAAAACGCTGTTTTGAACTATTCAAACTGACAAATTCATGTTTCTTTCGTGTGAAACGGCGATTTATGAGAAATGACGATAAAATTGCTGTTTTAAACTTGCAAAAACATAGAAAAACGCTGTTTTGAACTATTCAAACTGACAAATTCATGTTTCTTTCGTGCGAAACGGCGATTTATGAGAAATGACAATAAAATTGCTGTTTTAAACTTGCAAAAACATAGAAAAACGCTGTTTTGAACTATTCAAACTGACAAATTCATGTTTCTTTCGTGCGAAACGGCGATTTATGAGAAATGACGATAAAATTGCTGTTTTAAACTTACAAAAACATTGAAAAACGCTGTATTGAACTATTCAAACTGACAAATTCATGTTTCTTTCGTGTGAAACGGCGATTTATGAGAAATAACGATAAAATTGCTGTTTTAAACTTGCAGAAACATAGAAAAACGCTGTTTTGAACTATTCAAACTGACAAATTCATGTTTCTTCCGTGCGAAACGGCGATTTATGAGAAATGACGATAAAATTGCTGTTTTAAACTTGCAAAAACATAGAAAAACGCTGTTTTGAACTATTCAAACTGACAAATTCATGTTTCTTTCGTGTGAAACAGCGATTTATGAGAAATGACGATAAAATTGCTGTTTTAAACTTGCAAAAACATAGAAAAACGCTGTTTTGAACTATTCAAACTGACAAATTCATGTTTCTTTCGTGCGAAACTGCGATTTATGAGAAATGACGATAATAATGCTGTTTTAAACTTGCAAAAACATAGAAAAACGCTTTTTTCAACTATTCAAACTGACAAATTCATGTTTCTTCCGTGCGAAACGGCGATTTATGAGAAATGACGGTAAAATTGCTGTTTTAAACTTGCAAAAACATAGAAAAACGCTGTTTTTAACTATTCAAACTGATAAATTCATGTTTCTTACGTTCGAAACGGTGGATTTTTGTGAAATCACGATAAAATTGCTGTTTTAAACTTGCAAAAACATTGAAAAACGATGTTTTCAACTACTCAAACTGACAAATTCATGTTTCTTCCGTGCGAAACGGCGATTTATGAGAAATTACGATAAAATTGCTGTTTTAAACTTGCAAAAATATAGAAAAACGCTGTTTTGAACTATCCAAACTGACAAATTCATGTTTATTTCGTGTGAAACGGCGATTTATGAGAAATGACGATAAAATTGCTGTTTTAAACTTGCAAAAACATAGAAAAACGCTGTTTTGAACTATTCAAACTGACAAATTCATGTTTCTTTCTTGTGAAACGGCGATTTATGAGAAATGACGATAAAATTGCTGTTTTAAACTTGCAAAAACATAGAAAAACGCTGATTTGAACTATTAAAACTGACAAATTCATGTTTCTTTCGTGCGAAACGGCGATTTATGAGAAATGACGATAAAATTGCTGTTTTAAACTTGCAAAAACATAGAAAAACGCTGTTTTTAACTATTCAAACTGATAAATTCATGTTTCTTACGTTCGAAGCGGTGGATTTTTGTGAAATCACGATAAAATTGCTGTTTTAAACTTGCAAAAACATTGAAAAACGATGTTTTCAACTATTCAAACTGACAAATTCATGATTCTCTCCTGCGAAACGGCGATTTATGAGAAATGACGATAAAATTGATGTTTTAAACTTGCAAAAACATAGAAAAACTCTGTTTTGAACTATCCAAACTGACAAATTCATGTTTATTTCGTGTGAAACGGCGATTTATGAGAAATGACGATAAAATTGCTGTTTTAAACTTGCAAAAACATAGAAAAACGCTGTTTTGAACTATTCAAACTGACAAATTCATGTTTCTTTCGTGCGAAACGGCGATTTATGAGAAATGACGATAAAATTGCTGTTTTAAACTTGCAAAAACATAGAAAAACGCTGTTTTGAACTATTCAAACTGACAAATTCATGTTTCTTTCGTGTGAAACGGCGATTAATGAGAAATGACGATAAAATTGCTATTTTAAACTTGCAAAAACATAGAAAAACGCTGTTTTTAACTATTCAAACTGATAAATTCAGGTTTCTTTCATGCGAAACTGCGATTTATGAGAAATGACGATAAAATTGCTGTTTTAAACTTGCAAAAACATAGAAAAACGCTGTTTTCAACTATTAAAACTGATAAATTCATGTTTCTTACGTTCGAAACGGTGGATTTTTGTGAAATCACGATAAAATTGCTGTTTTAAACTTGCAAAAACATGGAAAAACGCTGTTTTCAACTATTCAAACTGATAAATTCATGTTTCTTTCGTGCGAAACGGCGATTTATGAGAAACGGAGATAAAATTGCTGTTTTAAACTTGCAAAAACATAGAAAAGCGCTGTTTTGAACTATTCAAACTGACAAATTCATGTTTCTTTCGTGCGAAAAGGCGATTTATGAGAAATGACGATAAAACTGCTGTTTTTAACTTGCAAAAACATAGAAAAACGCTGTTTTCAACTATTCAAACTGATAAATTCATGTTTCTTAAGTTCGAAACGGTGGATTTTTGTGAAATCACGATAAAATTGCTGTTTTAAACTTGCAAAAACATTGAAAAAAGCTGTTTTCAACTACTCAAACTGACAAATTCATGTTTCTTCCGTGCGAAACGGCGATTTATGAGAAATGACGATAAAATTGCTGTTTTAAACTTGCAAAAACATAGAAAACCGCTGTTTTGAACTATTTAAACTAACAAATTCATGTTTCTTTCGTGTGAAACGGCGATTTATGAGAAATGACGATTTAATTGCTGTTTAAACTTGCAAAAACATAGAAAAACGCTGTTTTTAACTATTCAAACTGATAAATTCAGGTTTCTTTCGTGCGAAACGGCGATTTATGAGAAATAACGATAAAATTGCTGTTTTAAGCTTGCAAAAACATAGAAAAACGCTGTTTTAAACTATTCAAACTGAAAAATTCATGTTTCTTTCATGCGAAACCGCGATTTATGAGAAATGACGATTAAATTGCTGTTTTAAATTTGCAAAAACATAGAAAAACGGTGTTTTCAACTATTCAATCTGATAAATTCATGTTTCTTTCGTGCGAAACGGCGATTTATGAGAAATGACGATAAAATTGCTGTTTTAAACTTGCAAAAACATAGAAAAACTCTGTTTTGAACTATTCAAACTGACAAATTCATGATCCCTTCGTGTGAAACGGCGATTTATGAGAAATGACGATAAAATTGCTTTTTAAAACTTGCAAAAACATAGAAAAACGCTGTTTTTAACTATTCAAACTGATAAATTCATGTTTCTTTCGTGCGAAACGGCGATTTATGAGAAATGACGATAAAATTGCTGTTTTAAACTTGCAAAAACATAGAAAAACGCTGTTTTGAACTATTCAATCTGACAAATTCATGTTTCTTTCGTGTGAAACGGCGATTTATGAGAAATGACGATAAAATTGCTGTTTTAAACTTGCAAAAATATAGAAAAACGCTGTTTTGAACTATTCAAACTGTCAAATTCATGTTTTTTTTGTGCGAAACGGCGATTTATGAGAAATGACGATAAAATTGCTGTTTTAAATTTGCAAAAACATAGAAAAACGCTGTTTTGAACTATTCAAACTGACAAATTCATGTTTCTTACTTGTGAAACGGCGATTTATGAGAAATGACGATAAAATTGCTGTTTTAAACTTGCAAAAACATAGAAAAACGCTGATTTGAACTATTAAAACTGACAAATTCATGTTTCTTTCGTGCGAAAAGCGATTTATGAGAAATGACGATAAAATTGCTGTTTTAAACTTGCAAAAACATAGAAAAACGCTGTTTTTAACTATTCAAACTGATAAATTCATGTTTCTTACGTTCGAAGCGGTGGATTTTTGTGAAATCACGATAAAATTGCTGTTTTAAACTTGCAAAAATATGGAAAAACGCTGTTTTCAACTTTTCAAACTTATAAATTCATGTTTCTTACGTTCGAAACGGTGGATTTTTGTGAAATCACGATAAAATTGCTGTTTTAAACTTGCAAAAACATTGAAAAACGATGTTTTCAACTATTCAAACTGACAAATTCATGATTCTCTCGTGCGAAACGGCGATTTATGAGAAATTACGATAAAATTGCTGTTTTAAACTTGCAAAAACATAGAAAAACTCTGTTTTGAACTATCCAAACTGACAAATTCATGTTTATTTCGTGTGAAACGGCGATTTATGAGAAATGACGATAAAATTGCTGTTTTAAACTTGCAAAAACATAGAAAAACGCTGTTTTGAACTATTCAAACTGACAAATTCATGTTTCTTTCGTGCGAAACGGCGATTTATGAGAAATGACGATAAAATTGCTGTTTTAAACTTGCAAAAACATAGAAAAACGCTTTTTTGAACTATTCAAACTGACAAATTCATGTTTTTTACGTGCGAAACGGCGATTTATGAGAAATGACGATAAAATTGCTGTTTTAAACTAGCAAAAACATAGAAAAACGCTGTTTTGAACTATTCAAACTGACAAATTCATGTTTCTTTCGTGCGAAACGGCGATTTATGAGAAATGACGATAAAATTGCTGTTTTAAACTTGCAAAAACTTAGAGAAACGCTGTTTTGAACTATTCAAACTGACAAATTCATTTTTCTTTCGTGTGAAACGGCGATTTATGAGAAATGACGATACAATTGCTGTTTTAAACTTGCAAAAACATTGAAAAACGCTGTTTTGAACTATTCAAACTGACAAATTCATGTTTCTTTCGTGCGAAACGGCGATTTATGAGAAATGACGATAAAATTGCTGTTTTAAACTAGCAAAAACATAGAAAAACGCTGTTTTGAACTATTTAAACTGACAAATTCATGTTTCTTTCGTGCGAAACGGCGATTTATGAGAAATGACGATAAAATTGCTGTTTTAAACTTGCAAAAACATAGAGAAACGCTGTTTTGAACTATTCAAACTGATAAATTCATTTTTCTTTCGTGTGAAACGGCGATTTATGAGAAATGACGATACAATTGCTGTTTTAAACTTGCAAAAACATAAAAAAACGCTGTTTTGAACTATTCAAACTGACAAATTCATGTTTCTTTCGTGCGAAACGGCGATTTATGAGGAATGACGATAAAATTGCTGTTTTAAACTTGCAAAAACATAGAAAAACGCTGTTTTGAACTATTCAAACTGACAAATTCATGTTTCTTTCGTGTGAAACGGCGATTTATGAGAAATATCGATAAAATTGCTGTTTTAAACTTGCAAAAACATAGAAAAACGCTGTTTTGAACTATTCAAACTGACAAATTCATGTTTCTTTCGTGCGAAACCGCGATTTATGAGAAATGACGATAAAATTGCTGTTTTTAACTTGCAAAAACATAGAAAAACGCTGTTTTCAACTATTCAAACTGATAAATTCATGTTTCTTAAGTTCGAAACGGTGGATTTTTGTGAAATCACGATAAAATTGCTGTTTTAAACTTGCAAAAACATTGAAAAACGCTGTTTTGAACTATTCAAACTGACAAATTAATGTTTCTTCCGTGCGAAACGGCGATTTATGAGAAATGACGATAAAATTGCTGTTTTAAACTTGCAAAAACATAGAAAAACGCTGTTTTGAACTATTCAAACTGACAAATTCATGTTTTTTTCGTGTGAAACGGCGATTTATGAGAAATGACGATAAAATTGCTGTTTTAAACTTGCAAAAACATAGAAAAACGCTGTTTTGAACTATTCAAACTGACAAATTCATGTTTCTTTCGTGCGAAACGGCGATTTATGAGAAATGACGATAAAATTGCTGTTTTAAACTGTCAAAAACATAGAAAAACGCTGTTTTGAACTATTTAAACTGACAATTTCATGTTTCTTTCGTGCGAAACGGCGATTTATGAGAAATGACGATAAAATTGCTGTTTTAAATTTGCAAAAACATAGAAAAACGCTGTTTTTAACTATTCAAACTGATAAATTCAAGTTTCTTTCGTGCGAAACGGCGATTTATGAGAAATGACGATAAAATTGCTGTTTTAAACTTGCAAAAACATAGAAAAACGCTGTTTTGAACTATTCAAACTGAAAAATTCATGTTTCTTTCGTTCGAAACCGCGATTTATGAGAAATGACGATAAAATTGCTGTTTTAAACTTGCAAAAACATAGAAAAACGCTGTTTTCAACTATTCAAACTGATAAATTCATGTTTCTTTCGTGCGAAACGGCGATTTAAGAGAAATGACGATAAAATTGCTGTTTTAAACTTGCAAAAACATAAAAGAACGATGTTTTCAACTATTCAAACTGACAAATTCATTATTCTTTCGTGCGAAACGGGGATTTATGAGAAATTACGATAAAATTGCTGTTTTAAACTTGCAAAAACATAGAAAAACGCTGTTTTGAACTATTCAAACTGACAAATTCATGTTTATTTCGTGTGAAACGGCGATTTATGAGAAATGACGATAAAATTGCTGTTTTAAACTTGCAAAAACATAGAAAAACGCTGTTTTGAACTATTCAAACTGACAAATTCCTGTTTATTTCGTGTAAAACGGCGATTTATGAGAAATGACGATAAAATTGCTGTTTTAAACTGGCAAAAACATAGAAAAACGCTGTTTTGAACTATTCAAACTGACAAATTCATGTTTCTTGCGTGCGAAACGGTAAATTTTTGTGAAATCACGATAAAATTGCTGTTTTAAACTTGCAAAAACATTGAAAAACGATGTTTTCAACTATTCAAACTGACAAATTCATGTTTCTTCCGTGCGAAACGGCGATTTATGAATAATTACGATAAAATTGCTGTTTTAAACTTGCAAAAACATAGAAAAACGCTGTTTTGAAATATTCAAACTGAAAAATTCATGTTTCTTTCGTTCGAAACCGCGATTTATGAGAAATGACGATAAAATTGCTGTTTTAAACTTGCAAAAACATAGAAAAACGCTGTTTTGAACTATTCAAACTGAAAAATTCATGTTTCTTTCGTTCGAAACCGCGATTTATGAGAAATGACGATAAAATTGCTGTATTAAACTTGCAAAAACATAGAAAAACGCTGTTTTGAACTATTCAAACTGACAAATTCATGTTTCTTTCGTGCGAAACGGCGATTTATGAGAAATGACGATAAAATTGCTGTTTTAAACTTGCAAAAACATAGAAAAACGCTTTTTTGAACTATTCAAACTGACAAATTCATGTTTTTTACGTGCGAAACGGCGATTTATGAGAAATGACGATAAAATTGCTGTTTTAAACTAGGAAAAACATAGAAAAACGCTGTTTTGAACTATTCAAACTGACAAATTCATGTTTCTTTCGTGCGAAACGGCGATTTATGAGAAATGACGATAAAATTGCTGTTTTAAACTTGCAAAAACATAGAGAAACGCTGTTTTGAACTATTCAAACTGACAAATTCATTTTTCTTTCGTGTGAAACGGCGATTTATGAGAAATGACGATACAATTGCTGTTTTAAACTTGCAAAAACATAGAAAAACGCTGTTTTGAACTATTCAAACTGACAAATTCATGTTTCTTTCGTGCGAAACGGCGATTTATGAGAAATGACGATAAAATTGCTGTTTTAAACTTGCAGAAACATAGAAAAACGCTGTTTTGAACTATTCAAACTGACAAATTCATGTTTCTTTCGTGTGAAACGGCGATTTATGAGAAATATCGATAAAATTGCTGTTTTAAACTTGCAAAAACATAGAAAAACGCTGTTTTGAACTATTCAAACTGACAAATTCATGTTTCTTTCGTGCGAAACCGCGATTTATGAGAAATGACGATAAAATTGCTGTTTTTAACTTGCAAAAACATAGAAAAACGCTGTTTTTAACTATTCAAACTGATAAATTCATGTTTCTTAAGTTCGAAACGGTGGATTTTTGTGAAATCACGATAATATTGCTGTTTTAAACTTGCAAAAACATTGAAAAACGCTGTTTTGAACTATTCAAACTGACAAATTCATGTTTCTTCCGTGCGAAACGGCGATTTATGAGAAATGACGATAAAATTGATGTTTTAAACTTGCAAAAACATAGAAAAACGCTGTTTTGAACTATTCAAACTGACAAATTCATGTTTCTTTCGTGTGAAACGGCGATTTATGAGAAATGACTATAAAATTGCTGTTTTAAACTTGCAAAAACATAGAAAAACGCTATTTTGAACTATTCAAACTGACAAATTCATGTTTCTTTCGTGCGAAACGGCGATTTATGAGAAATGACGATAAAATTGCTGTTTTAAACTGTCAAAAACATAGAAAAACGCTGTTTTGAACTATTTAAACTGACAATTTCATGTTTCTTTCGTGCGAAACGGCGATTTATGAGAAATGACGATAAAATTGCTGTTTTAAATTTGCAAAAACATAGAAAAACGCTGTTTTTAACTATTCAAACTGATAAATTCAAGTTTCTTTCGTGCGAAACGGCGATTTATGAGAAATGACGATAAAATTGCTGTTTTAAACTTGCAAAAACATAGAAAAACGCTGTTTTGAACTATTCAAACTGATAAATTCATGTTTCTTTCGTGCGAAACGGCGATTTATGAGAAATGACGATAAAATTGCTGTTTTAAACTTGCAAAAACATAGAAAAACGCTGTTTTGAACTATTCAAACTGACAAATTCATGTTTCTTTCGTGCGAAACGGCGATTTATGAGAAATGACGATAAAATTGCTGTTTTAAACTTGCAAAAACATAGAAAAACGCTGTTTTTAACTATTCAAACTGATAAATTCATGTTTCTTACGTTCGAAGCGGTGGATTTTTGTGAAATCACGATAAAATTGCTGTTTTAAACTTGCAAAAACATAGAAAAACGCTGTTTTGAACTATTCAAACTAACAAATTCATGTTTATTTCGTGTGAAACGGCGATTTATGAGAAATGACGATAAAATTGCTGTTTTAGAATTGCAAAAACATAGAAAAACGCTGTTTTGAACTATTCAAACTGATAAATTCATGTTTTTTTCGTGCGAAACGGCGATTTATGAGAAATGACGATAAAATTGCTGTTTTAAACTGGCAAAAATATAGAAAAACGCTGTTTTGAACTATTCAAACTGACAAATTCATGTTTCTTCCGTGCGAAACGGCGATTTATGAGAAATGACGATAAAATTGCTGTTTTAAACTTGCAAAAACATAGAAAAACGCTGTTTTGAACTATTCAAACTGAAAAATTCATGTTTCTTTCGTTCGAAACCGCGATTTATGAGAAATGACGATAAAATTGCTGTTTTAAACTTGCAAAAACATAGAAAAACGCTGTTTTGAACTATTCAAACTGACAAATTCATGTTTCTTTCGTGTGAAACAGCGATTTATGAGAAATGACGATAAAATTGCTGTTTTAAACTTGCAAAAACAAAGAAAAACGCTGTTTTGAACTATTCAAACTGACAAATTCATGTTTCTTTCGTGCGAAACGGCGATTTATGAGGAATGACGATAAAATTGCTGTTTTTGGAAAAACATAGAAAAACGCTGTTTTTAACTATTCAAACTGATAAATTCAGGTTTCTTTCGTGCGAAACGGCGATTTATGAGGAATGTCGATAAAATTGCTGTTTTAAACTAGCAAAAACATAGAAAAACGCTGTTTTGAACTATTCAAACTGACAAAATCATGTTTCTTTCGTGCGAAACGGCGATTTATGAGAAATGACGATAAAATTGCTGTTTTAAACTTGCACAAACATAGAAAAACGCTGTTTTGAACTTTTCAAACTGACAAATTCATGTTTCTTTCGTGTGAAACGGCGATTTATGAGAAATGATGATAAAATTGCTGTTTTAAACTTGCAAAAACATAGAAAAACGCTGTTTTGAACTATTAAAACTGACAAATTCATGTTTCTTTCGTGCGAAACGGCGATTTATGAGAAATGACGATAAAATTGCTGTTTTAAACTTGCACAAACATAGAAAAACGCTGTTTTCAACTATTCAAACTGATAAATTCATGTTTCTTACGTTCGAAACGGTGGATTTTTGTGAAATCACGATAAAGTTGCTGTTTTAAACTTGCAAAAACATAGAAAAACGCTGTTTTGAACTATTCAAACTGACAAATTCATGTTTCTTTCGTGCGAAACGGCGATTTATGAGAAATGACAATAAAATTGCTGTTTTAAACTTGCAAAAACATAGAAAAACGCTGTTTTCAACTATTCAAACTGATAAATTCATGTTTCTTTCGTGCGAAACGGCGATTTATGAGAAATGAAGATAAAATTGCTTTTTAAAACTTGCAAAAACATAGAAAAACGCTGTTTTTAACTATTCAAACTGATAAATTCATGTTTCTTTCGTGCGAAACGGCGATTTATGAGAAATGACGATAAAATTGCTGTTTTAAACTTGCAAAAACATAGAAAAACGCTGTTTTGAACTATTCAAACTGACAAATTCATGTTTCTTTCGTGCGAAACGGCGATTTATGAGAAATGACGATAAAATTGCTGTTTTAAACTTGCAAAAACATAGAAAAACGCTGTTTTTAACTATTCAAACTGATAAATTCATGTTTCTTACGTTCGAAGCGGTGGATTTTTGTGAAATCACGATAAAATTGCTGTTTTAAACTTGCAAAAACATAGAAAAACGCTGTTTTGAACTATTCAAACTAACAAATTCATGTTTATTTCGTGTGAAACGGCGATTTATGAGAAATGACGATAAAATTGCTGTTTTAAAATTGCAAAAACATAGAAAAACGCTGTTTTGAACTATTCAAACTGATAAATTCATGTTTTTTTCGTGCGAAACGGCGATTTATGAGAAATGACGATAAAATTGCTGTTTTAAACTGGCAAAAACATAGAAAAACGCTGTTTTGAACTATTCAAACTGACAAATTCATGTTTCTTGCGTGCGAAACGGTAAATTTTTGTGAAATCACGATAAAATTGCTGTTTTAAACTTGCAAAAACATTGAAAAACGATGTTTTCAACTATTCAAACTGACAAATTCATGTTTCTTCCGTGCGAAACGGCGATTTTTGAGAAATTACGATAAAATTGCTGTTTTAAACTTGCAAAAACATAAAAAAACGCTGTTTTGAAATATTCAAACTGAAAAATTCATGTTTCTTTCGTTCGAAACCGCGATTTATGAGAAATGACGATAAAATTGATGTTTTAAACTTGCAAAAACATAGAAAAACGCTGTTTTGAACTATTCAAACTGAAAAATTCATGTTTCTTTCGTTCGAAACCGCGATTTATGAGAAATGACGATAAAATTGCTGTTTTAAACTTGCAAAAACATAGAAAAACGCTGTTTTGAACTATTCAAACTGACAAATTCATGTTTCTTACGTGTGAAACAGCGATTTATGAGAAATGACGATAAAATTGCTGTTTTAAACTTGCAAAAACAAAGAAAAACGCTGTTTTGAACTATTCAAACTGACAAATTCATGTTTCTTTCGTGCGAAACGGCGATTTATGAGGAATGACGATAAAATTGCTGTTTTTGGAAAAACATAGAAAAACGCTGTTTTTAACTATTCAAACTGATAAATTCAGGTTTCTTTCGTGCGAAACGGCGATTTATGAGGAATGTCGATAAAATTGCTGTTTTAAACTAGCAAAAACATAGAAAAACGCTGTTTTGAACTATTCAAACTGACAAAATCATGTTTCTTTCGTGCGAAACGGCGATTTATGAGAAATGACGATAAAATTTCTGTTTTAAACTTGCACAAACATAGAAAAACGCTGTTTTGAACTTTTCAAACTTACAAATTCATGTTTCTTTCGTGTGAAACGGCGATTTATGAGAAATGATGATAAAATTGCTGTTTTAAACTTGCAAAAACATAGAAAAACGCTGTTTTGAACTATTGAAACTTACAAATTCATGTTTCTTTCGTGCGAAACGGCGATTTATGAGAAATGACGATAAAATTGCTGTTTTAAACTTGCACAAACATAGAAAAACGCTGTTTTCAACTATTCAAACTGATAAATTCATGTTTCTTAAGTTCGAAACGGTGGATTTTTGTGAAATCACGATAAAATTGCTGTTTTAAACTTGCAAAAACATTGAAAAACGCTGTTTTAAACTATTCAAACTGACAAATTCATGTTTCTTCCGTGCGAAACGGCGATTTATGAGAAATGACGATAAAATTGCTGTTTTAAACTTGCAAAAACATAGAAAAACGCTGTTTTGAACTATTCAAACTGACAAATTCATGTTTCTTTCGTGTGAAACGGCGATTTATGAGAAATGACGATAAAATTGCTGTTTTAAACTTGCAAAAACATAGAAAAACGCTGTTTTGAACTATTCAAACTGACAAATTCATGTTTCTTTCGTGCGAAACGGCGATTTATGAGAAATGACGATAAAATTGCTGTTTTAAACTGTCAAAAACATAGAAAAACGCTGTTTTGAACTATTCAAACTGACAAATTCATGTTTCTTTCGTGCGAAACCGCGATTTATGAGAAATGACGATGAAATTGCTGTTTTTAACTTGCAAAAACATAGAAAAACGCTGTTTTCAACTATTCAAACTGATAAATTCATGTTTCTTAAGTTCGAAACGGTGGATTTTTGTGAAATCACGATAAAATTGCTGTTTTAAACTTGCAAAAACATTGAAAACCGCTGTTTTGAACTATTCAAACTGACAAATTCATGTTTCTTCCGTGCGAAACGGCGATTTATGAGAAATGACGATAAAATTGCTGTTTTAAACTTGCAAAAACATTGAAAAACGCTGTTTTGAACTATTCAAACTGACAAATTCATGTTTCTTCCGTGCGAAACGGCGATTTATGAGAAATGACGATAAAATTGCTGTTTTAAACTTGCAAAAACATAGAAAAACGCTGTTTTGAACTATTCAAACTGACAAATTCATGTTTCTTTCGTGTGAAACGGCGATTTATGAGAAATGACGATAAAATTGCTGTTTTAAACTTGCAAAAACATAGAAAAACGCTGTTTTGAACTATTCAAACTGACAAATTCATGTTTCTTTCGTGCGAAACGGCGATTTATGAGAAATGACGATAAAATTGCTGTTTTAAACTGTCAAAAACATAGAAAAACGCTGTTTTGAACTATTCAAACTGACAAATTCATGTTTCTTTCGTGCGAAACCGCGATTTATGAGAAATGACGATGAAATTGCTGTTTTTAACTTGCAAAAACATAGAAAAACGCTGTTTTCAACTATTCAAACTGATAAATTCATGTTTCTTAAGTTCGAAACGGTGGATTTTTGTGAAATCACGATAAAATTGCTGTTTTAAACTTGCAAAAACATTGAAAACCGCTGTTTTGAACTATTCAAACTGACAAATTCATGTTTCTTCCGTGCGAAACGGCGATTTATGAGAAATGACGATAAAATTGCTGTTTTAAACTTGCAAAAACATAGAAAAACGCTGTTTTGAACTATTCAAACTGACAAATTCATGTTTCTTTCGTGTGAAACGGCGATTTATGAGAAATGACGATAAAATTGCTGTTTTAAACTTGCAAAAACATAGAAAAACGCTGTTTTGAACTATTCAAACTGACAAATTCATGTTTCTTTCGTGCGAAACGGCGATTTATGAGAAATGACGATAAAATTGCTGTTTTAAATTTGCAAAAACATAGAAAAACGCTGTTTTTAACTATTCAAACTGATAAATTCAAGTTTCTTTCGTGCGAAACGGCGATTTATGAGAAATGACGATAAAATTGCTGTTTTAAACTTGCAAAAACATAGAAAAACGCTGTTTTGAACTATTCAAACTGAAAAATTCATGTTTCTTTCGTTCGAAACCGCGATTTATGAGAAATGACGATAAAATTGCTGTTTTAAACTTGCAAAAACATAGAAAAACGCTGTTTTCAACTATTCAAACTGATAAATTCATGTTTCTTTCGTGCGAAACGACGATTTAAGAGAAATGACGATAAAATTGCTGTTTTAAACTTGCAAAAACATAGAAAAACGATGTTTTCAACTATTCAAACTGACAAATTCATGATTCTTTCGTGCGAAACGGGGATTTATGAGAAATTACGATAAAATTGCTGTTTTAAACTTGCAAAAACATAGAAAAACGCTGTTTTGAACTATTCAAACTGACAAATTCATGTTTATTTCGTGTGAAACGGCGATTTATGAGAAATGACGAAAAAATTGCTGTTTTAAACTTGCAAAAACATAGAAAAACGCTGTTTCGAACTATTCAAACTGACAAATTCCTGTTTATTTCGTGTAAAACGGCGATTAATGAGAAATGACGATAAAATTGCTGTTTTAAACTGGCAAAAACATAGAAAAACGCTGTTTTGAACTATTCAAACTGACAAATTCATGTTTCTTGCGTGCGAAACTGTAAATTTTTGTGAAATCACGATAAAATTGCTGTTTTAAACTTGCAAAAACATTGAAAAACGATGTTTTCAACTATTCAAACTGACAAATTCATGTTTCTTCCGTGCGAAACGGCGATTTTTGAGAAATTACGATAAAATTGCTGTTTTAAACTTGCAAAAACATAAAAAAACGCTGTTTTGAAATATTCAAACTGAAAAATTCATGTTTCTTTCGTTCGAAACCGCGATTTATGAGAAATGACGATAAAATTGATGTTTTAAACTTGCAAAAACATAGAAAAACGCTGTTTTGAACTATTCAAACTGAAAAATTCATGTTTCTTTCGTTCGAAACCGCGATTTATGAGAAATGACGATAAAATTGCTGTTTTAAACTTGCAAAAACATAGAAAAACGCTGTTTTGAACTATTCAAACTGACAAATTCATGTTTCTTTCGTGTGAAACAGCGATTTATGAGAAATGACGATAAAATTGCTGTTTTAAACTTGCAAAAACAAAGAAAAACGCTGTTTTGAACTATTCAAACTGACAAATTCATGTTTCTTTCGTGCGAAACGGCGATTTATGAGGAATGACGATAAAATTGCTGTTTTTGGAAAAACATAGAAAAACGCTGTTTTTAACTATTCAAACTGATAAATTCAGGTTTCTTTCGTGCGAAACGGCGATTTATGAGGAATGTCGATAAAATTGCTGTTTTAAACTAGCAAAAACATAGAAAAACGCTGTTTTGAACTATTCAAACTGACAAAATCATGTTTCTTTCGTGCGAAACGGCGATTTATGAGAAATGACGATAAAATTTCTGTTTTAAACTTGCACAAACATAGAAAAACGCTGTTTTGAACTTTTCAAACTTACAAATTCATGTTTCTTTCGTGTGAAACGGCGATTTATGAGAAATGATGATAAAATTGCTGTTTTAAACTTGCAAAAACATAGAAAAACGCTGTTTTGAACTATTGAAACTTACAAATTCATGTTTCTTTCGTGCGAAACGGCGATTTATGAGAAATGACGATAAAATTGCTGTTTTAAACTTGCACAAACATAGAAAAACGCTGTTTTCAACTATTCAAACTGATAAATTCATGTTTCTTACGTTCGAAACGGTGGATTTTTGTGAAATCACAATAAAGTTGCTGTTTTAAACTTGCAAAAACATAGAAAAACGCTGTTTTGAACTATTCAAACTGACAAATTCATGTTTCTTTCGTGCGAAACGCCGATTTATGAGAAATGACAATAAAATTGCTGTTTTAAACTTGCAAAAACATAGAAAAACGCTGTTTTCAACTATTCAAACTGATAAATTCATGTTTCTTTCGTGCGAAACGGCGATTTATGAGAAATGACGATAAAATTGCTGTTTTAAACTTGCAAAAACATAGAAAAACGCTGTTTTGAACTATTCAAACTGACAAATTCATGTTTCTTTCGTGCGAAACGGCGATTTATGAGAAATGACGATAAAATTGCTGTTTTAAACTTGCAAAAACATAGAAAAACGCTGTTTTTAACTATTCAAACTGATAAATTCATGTTTCTTACGTTCGAAGCGGTGGATTTTTGTGAAATCACGATAAATTTGCTGTTTTAAACTTGCAAAAACATAGAAAAACGCTGTTTTGAACAATTCAAACTAACAAATTCATGTTTATTTCGTGTGAAACGGCGATTTATGAGAAATGACGATAAAATTGCTGTTTTAAAATTGCAAAAACATAGAAAAACGCTGTTTTGAACTATTCAAACTGACAAATTCATGTTTCTTTCGTGCGAAACGGCGATTTATGAGGAATGACGATAAAATTGCTGTTTTAAACTTGCAAAAACATAGAAAAACGCTGTTTTGAACTATTCAAACTGACAAATTCATGTTTCTTTCGTGCGAAACGGCGATTTATGAGAAATGACGATAAAATTGCTGTTTTAAACTTGCAAAAACATAGAAAAACGCTGTTTTCAACTATTAAAACTGATAAATTCATGTTTCTTTCGTGCGAAACGGCGATTTATGAGAAATGACGATAAAATTGCTGTTTTAAACTTGCAAAAACATTGAAAAACGATGTTTTCAACTATTCAAACTGACAAATTCATGTTTCTTCCGTGCGAAACGGCGATTTATGAGAAATTACGATAAAATTGCTGTTTTAAACTTGCAAAAACATAGAAAAACGCTGTTTTGAACTATTCAAACTGATAAATTCATGTTTCTTTCGTGCGAAACGGCGATTTTGAGAAATGACGATAAAATTGCTGTTTTAAACTTGCAAAAACATAGAAAAACTCTGTTTTAAACTATTCAAACTGACAAATTCATGTTTCTTTCGTGTGAAACGGCTATTTATGAGAAATGACGATAAAATTGCTGTTTTAAACTTGCAAAAACATAGAAAAACGCTGTTTTGAACTATTCAAACTGACAAATTCATGTTTCTTTCGTGTGAAACAGCGATTTATGAGAAATGACGATAAAATTGCTGTTTTAAACTTGCAAAAACAAAGAAAAACGCTGTTTTGAACAATTCAAACTGACAAATTCATGTTTCTTTCGTGCGAAACGGCGATTTATGAGAAATGACGATACAATTGCTGTTTTAAACTTGCAAAAACATAGAAAAACGCTGTTTTGAACTATTCAAACTGACAAATTCATGTTTCTTTCGTGCGAAACGGCGATTTATGAGGAATGACGATAAAATTGCTGTTTTTGGAAAAACATAGAAAAACGCTGTTTTTAACTATTCAAACTGATAAATTCAGGTTTCTTTCGTGCGAAACGGCGATTTATGAGGAATGTCGATAAAATTGCTGTTTTAAACTAGCAAAAACATAGAAAAACGCTGTTTTGAACTATTCAAACTGACAAAATCATGTTTCTTTCGTGCGAAACGGCGATTTATGAGAAATGACGATAAAATTTCTGTTTTAAACTTGCACAAACATAGAAAAACGCTGTTTTGAACTTTTCAAACTGACAAATTCATGTTTCTTTCGTGTGAAACGGCGATTTATGAGAAATGATGATAAAATTGCTGTTTTAAACTTGCAAAAACATAGAAAAACGCTGTTTTGAACTATTAAAACTGACAAATTCATGTTTCTTTCGTGCGAAATGGCGATTTATGAGAAATGACGATAAAATTGCTGTTTTAAACTTGCACAAACATAGAAAAACGCTGTTTTGAACTTTTCAAACTGATAAATTCATGTTTCTATCGTGCGAAACGGCGATTTATGAGAAATGACGATAAAATTGCTATTTTAAACTTGCAAAAACATAGAAAAACGCTGTTTTCAACTATTCAAACTGATAAATTCATGTTTCTTACGTTCGAAACGGTGGATTTTTGTGAAATCACGATAAAGTTGCTGTTTTAAACTTGCAAAAACATAGAAAAACGCTGTTTTGAACTATTCAAACTGACAAATTCATGTTTCTTTCGTGCGAAACGGCGATTTATGAGAAATGACGATAAAATTGCTGTTTTAAACTTGCAAAAACATAGAAAAACGCTGTTTTGAACTATTCAAATTGAAAAATTCATGTTTCTTTCGTTCGAAACCGCGATTTATGAGAAATGACGATAAAATTGCTGTTTTAAACTTGCAAAAACATAGAAAAACGCTGTTTTCAACTATTCAAACTGATAAATTCATGTTTCTTTCGTGCGAAACGGCGATTTTGAGAAATGACGATAAAATTGCTGTTTTAAACTTGCAAAAACATAGAAAAACTCTGTTTTAAACTATTCAAACTGACAAATTCATGTTTCTTTCGTGTGAAACGGCTATTTATGAGAAATGACGATAAAATTGCTGTTTTAAACTTGCAAAAACATAGAAAAACGCTGTTTTGAACTATTCAAACTGACAAATTCATGTTTCTTTCGTGTGAAACAGCGATTTATGAGAAATGACGATAAAATTGCTGTTTTAAACTTGCAAAAACAAAGAAAAACGCTGTTTTGAACAATTCAAACTGACAAATTCATGTTTCTTTCGTGCGAAACGGCGATTTATGAGAAATGACGATACAATTGCTGTTTTAAACTTGCAAAAACATAGAAAAACGCTGTTTTGAACTATTCAAACTGACAAATTCATGTTTCTTTCGTGCGAAACGGCGATTTATGAGGAATGACGATAAAATTGCTGTTTTTGGAAAAACATAGAAAAACGCTGTTTTTAACTATTCAAACTGATAAATTCAGGTTTCTTTCGTGCGAAACGGCGATTTATGAGGAATGTCGATAAAATTGCTGTTTTAAACTAGCAAAAACATAGAAAAACGCTGTTTTGAACTATTCAAACTGACAAAATCATGTTTCTTTCGTGCGAAACGGCGATTTATGAGAAATGACGATAAAATTTCTGTTTTAAACTTGCACAAACATAGAAAAACGCTGTTTTGAACTTTTTAAACTGACAAATTCATGTTTCTTTCGTGTGAAACGGCGATTTATGAGAAATGATGATAAAATTGCTGTTTTAAACTTGCAAAAACATAGAAAAACGCTGTTTTGAACTATTAAAACTGACAAATTCATGTTTCTTTCGTGCGAAACGGCGATTTATGAGAAATGATGATAAAATTGCTGTTTTAAACTTGCACAAACATAGAAAAACGCTGTTTTGAACTATTCAAACTGATAAATTCATGTTTCTATCGTGCGAAACGGCGATTTATGAGAAATGACGATAAAATTGCTATTTTAAACTTGCAAAAACATAGAAAAACGCTGTTTTCAACTATTCAAACTGATAAATTCATGTTTCTTACGTTCGAAACGGTGGATTTTTGTGAAATCACGATAAAGTTGCTGTTTTAAACTTGCAAAAACATAGAAAAACGCTGTTTTGAACTATTCAAACTGACAAATTCATGTTTCTTTCGTGCGAAACGGCGATTTATGAGAAATGACAATAAAATTGCTGTTTTAAACTTGCAAAAACATAGAAAAACGCTGTTTTGAACTATTCAAACTGACAAATACATGTTTCTTCCGTGCGAAACGGCGATTTATGAGGAATGACGATAAAATTGCTGTTTTAAACTTGCAAAAACATAGAAAAACGCTGTTTTGAACTATTCAAACTGACAAATTCATGTTTCTTTCGTGCGAAACGGCGATTTATGAGAAATGACAATAAAATTGCTGTTTTAAACTTGCAAAAACATAGAAAAACGCTGTTTTGAACTATTCAAACTGACAAATTCATGTTTCTTTCGTGCGAAACGGCGATTTATGAGGAATGACGATAAAATTGCTGTTTTAAACTTGCAAAAACATAGAAAAACTCTGTTTTGAACTATTCAAACTGACAAATTCATGATCCCTTCGTGTGAAACGGCGATTTATGAGAAATGAAGATAAAATTGCTTTTTAAAACTTGCAAAAACATAGAAAAACGCTGTTTTTAACTATTCAAACTGATAAATTCATGTTTCTTTCGTGCGAAACGGCGATTTATGAGAAATGACGATAAAATTGCTGTTTTAAACTTGCAAAAACATAGAAAAACGCTGTTTTGAACTATTCAAACTGACAAATTCATGTTTCTTTCGTGCGAAACGGCGATTTATGAGAAATGACGATAAAATTGCTGTTTTAAACTTGCAAAAACATAGAAAAACGCTGTTTTTAACTATTCAAACTGATAAATTCATGTTTCTTACGTTCGAAGCGGTGGATTTTTGTGAAATCACGATAAAATTGCTGTTTTAAACTTGCAAAAACATAGAAAAACGCTGTTTTGAACTATTCAAACTAACAAATTCATGTTTATTTCGTGTGAAACGGCGATTTATGAGAAATGACGATAAAATTGCTGTTTTAAACTTGCAAAAACATAGAAAAACGCTGTTTTGAACTATTCAAACTGACAAATTCATGTTTCTTTCGTGCGAAACGGCGATTTATGACGAATGACGATAAAATTGCTGTTTTAAACTTGCAAAAACATAGAAAAACGCTGTTTTGAACTATTCAAACTGACAAATTCATGTTTCTTTCGTGCGAAACCGCGATTTATGAGAAATGACGATAAAATTGCTGTTTTTAACTTGCAAAAACATAGAAAAACGCTGTTTTCAACTATTCAAACTGATAAATTCATGTTTCTTAAGTTCGAAACGGTGGATTTTTGTGAAATCACGATAAAATTGCTGTTTTAAACTTGCAAAAACATTGAAAAACGATGTTTTCAACTATTCAAACTGACAAATTCATGTTTCTTCCGTGCGAAACGGCGATTTATGAGAAATTACGATAAAATTGCTGTTTTAAACTTGCAAAAACATAGAAAAACGCTGTTTTGAACTATTCAAACTGAAAAATTCATGTTTCTTTCGTTTGAAACCGCGATTTATGAGAAATGACGATAAAATTGCTGTTTTAAACTTGCAAAAACATAGAAAAACGCTGTTTTCAACTATTCAAACTGATAAATTCATGTTTCTTTCGTGCGAAACGGCGATTTTGAGAAATGACGATAAAATTGCTGTTTTAAACTTGCAAAAACATAGAAAAACTCTGTTTTAAACTATTCAAACTGACAAATTCATGTTTCTTTCGTGTGAAACGGCGATTTATGAGAAATGACGATAAAATTGCTGTTTTAAAATTGCAAAAACATAGAAAAACGCTGTTTTGAACTATTCAAACTGACAAATTCATGTTTCTTTCGTGTGAAACAGCGATTTATGAGAAATGACGATAAAATTGCTGTTTTAAACTTGCAAAAACAAAGAAAAACGCTGTTTTGAACTATTCAAACTGACAAATTCATGTTTCTTTCGTGCGAAACGGCGATTTATGAGAAATGACGATACAATTGCTGTTTTAAACTTGCAAAAACATAGAAAAACGCTGTTTTGAACTATTCAAACTGACAAATTCATGTTTCTTTCGTGCGAAACGGCGATTTATGAGGAATGACGATAAAATTGCTGTTTTTGGAAAAACATAGAAAAACGCTGTTTTAAACTATTCAAACTGATAAATTCAGGTTTCTTTCGTGCGAAACGTCGATTTATGAGGAATGTCGATAAAATTGCTGTTTTAAACTAGCAAAAACATAGAAAAACGCTGTTTTGAACTATTCAAACTGACAAAATCATGTTTCTTTCGTGCGAAACGGCGATTTATGAGAAATGACGATAAAATTGCTGTTTTAAACTTGCACAAACATAGAAAAACGCTGTTTTGAACTTTTCAAACTGACAAATTCATGTTTCTTTCGTGTGAAACGGCGATTTATGAGAAATGATGATAAAATTGCTGTTTTAAACTTGCAAAAACATAGAAAAACGCTGTTTTGAACTATTAAAACTGACAAATTCATGTTTCTTTCGTGCGAAACGGCGATTTATGAGAAATGACGATAAAATTGCTGTTTTAAACTTGCACAAACATAGAAAAACGCTGTTTTGAACTATTCAAACTGATAAATTCATGTTTCTATCGTGCGAAACGGCGATTTATGAGAAATGACGATAAAATTGCTATTTTAAACTTGCAAAAACATAGAAAAACGCTGTTTTCAACTATTCAAACTGATAAATTCATGTTTCTTACGTTCGAAACGGTGGATTTTTGTGAAATCACGATAAAGTTGCTGTTTTAAACTTGCAAAAACATAGAAAAACGCTGTTTTGAACTATTCAATCTGACAAATTCATGTTTCTTTCGTGCGAAACGGCGATTTATGAGAAATGACAATAAAATTGCTGTTTTAAACTTGCAAAAACATAGAAAAACGCTGTTTTCAACTAATCAAACTGATAAATTCATGTTTCTTTCGTGCGAAACGGCGATTTATGAGAAATGACGATAAAATTGCTGTTTTAAACTTGCAAAAACATAGAAAAACTCTGTTTTGAACTATTCAAACTGACAAATTCATGATCCCTTCGTGTGAAACGGCGATTTATGAGAAATGAAGATAAAATTGCTTTTTAAAACTTGCAAAAACATAGAAAAACGCTGTTTTTAACTATTCAAACTGATAAATTCATGTTTCTTTCGTGCGAAACGGCGATTTATGAGAAATGACGATAAAATTGCTGTTTTAAACTTGCAGAAACATAGAAAAACGCTGTTTTGAACTATTCAAACTGACAAATTCATGTTTCTTTCGTGCGAAACGGCGATTTATGAGAAATGACGATAAAATGGCTGTTTTAAACTTGCAAAAACATAGAAAAACGCTGTTCTTAACTATTCAAACTGATAAATTCATGTTTCTTACGTTCGAAGCGGTGGATTTTTGTGAAATCACGATAAAATTGCTGTTTTAAACTTGCAAAAACATAGAAAAACGCTGTTTTGAACTATTCAAACTAACAAATCCATGTTTATTTCGTGTGAAACGGCGATTTATGAGAAATGACGATAAAATTGCTGTTTTAAACTTGCAAAAACATAGAAAAACGCTGTTTTGAACTATTCAAACCGACAAATTCATGTTTCTTTCGTGCGAAACGGCGATTTATGAGGAATGACGATAAAATTGCTGTTTTAAACTTGCAAAAACATAGAAAAACGCTGTTTTGAACTATGAGAAATGACGATAAAATTGCTGTTTTAAACTAGCAAAAACATAGAAAAACGCTGTTTTGAACTATTCAAACTGACAAATTCATGTTTCTTTCGTGCGAAACGGCGATTTATGAGAAATGACGATAAAATGGCTGTTTTAAACTTGCAAAAACATAGAAAAACGCTGTTTTTAACTATTCAAACTGATAAATTCATGTTTCTTACGTTCGAAGCGGTGGATTTTTGTGAAATCACGATAAAATTGCTGTTTTAAACTTGCAAAAACATAGAAAAACGCTGTTTTGAACTATTCAAACTAACAAATTCATGTTTATTTCGTGTGAAACGGCGATTTATGAGAAATGACGATAAAATTGCTTTTTAAAACTTGCAAAAACATAGAAAAACGCTGTTTTTAACTATTCAAACTGATAAATTCATGTTTCTTTCGTGCGAAACGGCGATTTATGAGAAATGACGATAAAATTGCTGTTTTAAACTTGCAGAAACATAGAAAAACGCTGTTTTGAACTATTCAAACTGACAAATTCATGTTTCTTTCGTGCGAAACGGCGATTAATGAGAAATGACGATAAAATGGCTGTTTTAAACTTGCAAAAACATAGAAAAACGCTGTATTTAACTATCAAATTGATAAATTCATGTTTCTTACGTTCGAAGCGGTGGATTTTTGTGAAATCACGATAAAATTGCTGTTTTAAACTTGCAAAAACATAGAAAAACGCTGTTTTGAACTATTCAAACTAACAAATTCATGTTTATTTCGTGTGAAACGGCGATTTATGAGAAATGACGATAAAATTGCTGTTTCAAACTTGCAAAAACATAGAAAAACGCTGTTTTGAACTATTCAAACTGACAAATTCATGTTTCTTTCGTGCGAAACGGCGATTTATGAGGAATGACGATAAAATTGCTGTTTTAAACTTGCAAAAACATAGAAAAACGCTGTTTTGAACTATGAGAAATGACGATAAAATTGCTGTTTTAAACTAGCAAAAACATAGAAAAACGCTGTTTTGAACTATTCAAACTGACAAATTCATGTTTCTTTCGTGCGAAACGGCGATTTATGAGAAATGACGATAAAATTGCTGTTTTAAACTTGCAAAAACTTAGAGAAACGCTGTTTTGAACTATTCAAACTGACAAATTCATTTTTTTTCGTGTGAAACGGCGATTTATGAGAAATGACGATACAATTGCTGTTTTAAACTTGCAAAAACATTGAAAAACGCTGTTTTGAACTATTCAAACTGACAAATTCATGTTTCTTTCTTGTGAAACGGCGATTTATGAGAAATGACGATAAAATTGCTGTTTTAAACTTGCAAAAACATAGAAAAACGCTGTTTTGAACTATTCAAACTGACAAATTCATGTTTCTTTCGTGCGAAACGGCGATTTATGAGAAATGACGATAAAATTGCTGTTTTAAACTTGCAAAAACATAGAAAAACGCTGTTTTTAACTATTCAAACTGATAAATTCATGTTTCTTACGTTCGAAGCGGTGGATTTTTGTGAAATCACGATAAAATTGCTGTTTTAAACTTGCAAAAACATGGAAAAACGCTGTTTTCAACTTTTCAAACTGATAAATTCATGTTTCTTACGTTCGAAACGGTGGATTTTTGTGAAATCACGATAAAATTGCTGTTTTAAACTTGCAAAAACATAGAAAAACGCTGTTTTCAACTATTCTAACTGATAAATTCATGTTTCTTTCGTGCGAAACGGCGATTTAAGAGAAATGACGATAAAATTGCTGTTTTAAACTTGCAAAAACATAGAAAAACGATGTTTTCAACTATTCAAATTGACAAATTCATGATTCTTTCGTGCGAAACGGGGATTTATGAGAAATTACGATAAAATTGCTGTTTTAAACTTGCAAAAACATAGAAAAACGCTGTTTTGAACTATTCAAACTGACAAATTCATGTTTATTTCGTGTGAAACGGCGATTTATGAGAAATGACGATAAAATTGCTGTTTTAAACTTGCAAAAACATAGAAAAACGCTGTTTTGAACTATTCAAACTGACAAATTCATGTTTCTTTCGTGCGAAACGGCGATTTATGAGAAATGACGATAAAATTGCTGTTTTAAACGTGCACAAACATAGAAAAACGCTGTTTTCAACTATTCAAACTGATAAATTCATGTTTCTTACGTTCGAAACGGTGGATTTTTGTGAAATCACGATAAAGTTGCTGTTTTAAACTTGCAAAAACATAGAAAAACGCTGTTTTGAAATATTCAAACTGACAAATTCATGTTTCTTTCGTGCGAAACGGCGATTTATGAGAAATGACAATAAAATTGCTGTTTTAAACTTGCAAAAACATAGAAAAACGCTGTTTTCAACTATTCAAACTGATAAATTCATGTTTCTTTCGTGCGAAACGGCGATTTATGAGAAATGACGATAAAATTGCTGTTTTAAACTTGCAAAAACATAGAAAAACTCTGTTTTGAACTATTCAAACTGACAAATTCATGATCCCTTCGTGTGAAACGGCGATTTATGAGAAATGAAGATAAAATTGCTTTTTAAAACTTGCAAAAACATAGAAAAACGCTGTTTTTGACTATTCAAACTGATAAATTCATGTTTCTTTCGTGCGAAACGGCGATTTATGAGAAATGACCATAAAATTGCTGTTTTAAACTTGCAAAAACATAGAAAAACGCTGTTTTGAACTATTCAAACTGACAAATTCATGTTTCTTTCGTGCGAAACGGCGATTTATGAGAAATGACGATAAAATGGCTGTTTTAAACTTGCAAAAACATAGAAAAACGCTGTTCTTAACTATTCAAACTGATAAATTCATGTTTCTTACGTTCGAAGCGGTGGATTTTTGTGAAATCACGATAAAATTGCTGTTTTAAACTTGCAAAAACATAGAAAAACGCTGTTTTGAACTATTCAAACTAACAAATCCATGTTTATTTCGTGTGAAACGGCGATTTATGAGAAATGACGATAAAATTGCTGTTTTAAACTTGCAAAAACATAGAAAAACGCTGTTTTGAACTATTCAAACCGACAAATTCATGTTTCTTTCGTGCGAAACGGCGATTTATGAGGAATGACGATAAAATTGCTGTTTTAAACTTGCAAAAACATAGAAAAACGCTGTTTTGAACTATGAGAAATGACGATAAAATTGCTGTTTTAAACTAGCAAAAACATAGAAAAACGCTGTTTTGAACTATTCAAACTGACAAATTCATGTTTCTTTCGTGCGAAACGGCGATTTATGAGAAATGACGATAAAATGGCTGTTTTAAACTTGCAAAAACATAGAAAAACGCTGTTTTTAACTATTCAAACTGATAAATTCATGTTTCTTACGTTCGAAGCGGTGGATTTTTGTGAAATCACGATAAAATTGCTGTTTTAAACTTGCAAAAACATAGAAAAACGCTGTTTTGAACTATTCAAACTAACAAATTCATGTTTATTTCGTGTGAAACGGCGATTTATGAGAAATGACGATAAAATTGCTTTTTAAAACTTGCAAAAACATAGAAAAACGCTGTTTTTAACTATTCAAACTGATAAATTCATGTTTCTTTCGTGCGAAACGGCGATTTATGAGAAATGACGATAAAATTGCTGTTTTAAACTTGCAGAAACATAGAAAAACGCTGTTTTGAACTATTCAAACTGACAAATTCATGTTTCTTTCGTGCGAAACGGCGATTAATGAGAAATGACGATAAAATGGCTGTTTTAAACTTGCAAAAACATAGAAAAACGCTGTATTTAACTATCAAATTGATAAATTCATGTTTCTTACGTTCGAAGCGGTGGATTTTTGTGAAATCACGATAAAATTGCTGTTTTAAACTTGCAAAAACATAGAAAAACGCTGTTTTGAACTATTCAAACTAACAAATTCATGTTTATTTCGTGTGAAACGGCGATTTATGAGAAATGACGATAAAATTGCTGTTTCAAACTTGCAAAAACATAGAAAAACGCTGTTTTGAACTATTCAAACTGACAAATTCATGTTTCTTTCGTGCGAAACGGCGATTTATGAGGAATGACGATAAAATTGCTGTTTTAAACTTGCAAAAACATAGAAAAACGCTGTTTTGAACTATGAGAAATGACGATAAAATTGCTGTTTTAAACTAGCAAAAACATAGAAAAACGCTGTTTTGAACTATTCAAACTGACAAATTCATGTTTCTTTCGTGCGAAACGGCGATTTATGAGAAATGACGATAAAATTGCTGTTTTAAACTTGCAAAAACTTAGAGAAACGCTGTTTTGAACTATTCAAACTGACAAATTCATTTTTTTTCGTGTGAAACGGCGATTTATGAGAAATGACGATACAATTGCTGTTTTAAACTTGCAAAAACATTGAAAAACGCTGTTTTGAACTATTCAAACTGACAAATTCATGTTTCTTTCTTGTGAAACGGCGATTTATGAGAAATGACGATAAAATTGCTGTTTTAAACTTGCAAAAACATAGAAAAACGCTGTTTTGAACTATTCAAACTGACAAATTCATGTTTCTTTCGTGCGAAACGGCGATTTATGAGAAATGACGATAAAATTGCTGTTTTAAACTTGCAAAAACATAGAAAAACGCTGTTTTTAACTATTCAAACTGATAAATTCATGTTTCTTACGTTCGAAGCGGTGGATTTTTGTGAAATCACGATAAAATTGCTGTTTTAAACTTGCAAAAACATGGAAAAACGCTGTTTTCAACTTTTCAAACTGATAAATTCATGTTTCTTACGTTCGAAACGGTGGATTTTTGTGAAATCACGATAAAATTGCTGTTTTAAACTTGCAAAAACATAGAAAAACGCTGTTTTCAACTATTCTAACTGATAAATTCATGTTTCTTTCGTGCGAAACGGCGATTTAAGAGAAATGACGATAAAATTGCTGTTTTAAACTTGCAAAAACATAGAAAAACGATGTTTTCAACTATTCAAATTGACAAATTCATGATTCTTTCGTGCGAAACGGGGATTTATGAGAAATTACGATAAAATTGCTGTTTTAAACTTGCAAAAACATAGAAAAACGCTGTTTTGAACTATTCAAACTGACAAATTCATGTTTATTTCGTGTGAAACGGCGATTTATGAGAAATGACGATAAAATTGCTGTTTTAAACTTGCAAAAACATAGAAAAACGCTGTTTTGAACTATTCAAACTGACAAATTCATGTTTCTTTCGTGCGAAACGGCGATTTATGAGAAATGACGATAAAATTGCTGTTTTAAACTTGCACAAACATAGAAAAACGCTGTTTTCAACTATTCAAACTGATAAATTCATGTTTCTTACGTTCGAAACGGTGGATTTTTGTGAAATCACGATAAAGTTGCTGTTTTAAACTTGCAAAAACATAGAAAAACGCTGTTTTGAAATATTCAAACTGACAAATTCATGTTTCTTTCGTGCGAAACGGCGATTTATGAGAAATGACAATAAAATTGCTGTTTTAAACTTGCAAAAACATAGAAAAACGCTGTTTTCAACTATTCAAACTGATAAATTCATGTTTCTTTCGTGCGAAACGGCGATTTATGAGAAATGACGATAAAATTGCTGTTTTAAACTTGCAAAAACATAGAAAAACTCTGTTTTGAACTATTCAAACTGACAAATTCATGATCCCTTCGTGTGAAACGGCGATTTATGAGAAATGAAGATAAAATTGCTTTTTAAAACTTGCAAAAACATAGAAAAACGCTGTTTTTGACTATTCAAACTGATAAATTCATGTTTCTTTCGTGCGAAACGGCGATTTATGAGAAATGACCATAAAATTGCTGTTTTAAACTTGTAAAAACATAGAAAAACGCTGTTTTGAACTATTCAAACTGACAAATTCATGTTTCTTTCGTGCGAAACGGCGATTTATGAGAAATGACGATAAAATTGCTGTTTTAAACTTGCACAAACATAGAAAAACGCTGTTTTCAACTATTCAAACTGATAAATTCATGTTTCTTACGTTCGAAACGGTGGATTTTTGTGAAATCACGATAAAGTTGCTGTTTTAAACTTGCAAAAACATAGAAAAACGCTGTTTTGAACTATTCAAACTGACAAATTCATGTTTCTTTCGTGCGAAACGGCGATTTATGAGAAATGACAATAAAATTGCTGTTTTAAACTTGCAAAAACATAGAAAAACGCTGTTTTCAACTATTCAAACTGATAAATTCATGTTTCTTTCGTGCGAAACGGCGATTTATGAGAAATGACGATAAAATTGCTGTTTTAAACTTGCAAAAACATAGAAAAACTCTGTTTTGAACTATTCAAACTGACAAATTCATGATCCCTTCGTGTGAAACGGCGATTTATGAGAAATGAAGATAATATTGCTTTTTAAAACTTGCAAAAACATAGAAAAACGCTGTTTTTAACTATTCAAACTGATAAATTCATGTTTCTTTCGTGCGAAACGGCGATTTATGAGAAATGACCATAAAATTGCTGTTTTAAACTTGCAAAAACATAGAAAAACGCTGTTTTGAACTATTCAAACTGACAAATTCATGTTTCTTTCGTGCGAAACGGCGATTTATGAGAAATGACGATAAAATTGCTGTTTTAAACTTGCAAAAACATAGAAAAACGCTGTTTTTAAATATTCAAACTGATAAATTCATGTTTCTTACGTTCGAAGCGGTGGATTTTTGTAAAATCACGATAAAATTGCTGTTTTAAACTTGCAAAAACATAGAAAAACGCTGTTTTGAACTATTCAAATTGAAAAATTCATGTTTCTTTCGTTCGAAACCGCGATTTATGAGAAATGACGATAAAATTGCTGTTTTAAACTTGCAAAAACATAGAAAAACGCTGTTTTCAACTATTCAAACTGATAAATTCATGTTTCTTTCGTGCGAAACGGCGATTTTGAGAAATGACGATAAAATTGCTGTTTTAAACTTGCAAAAACATAGAAAAACTCTGTTTTAAACTATTCAAACTGACAAATTCATGTTTCTTTCGTGTGAAACGGCGATTTATGAGAAATGACGATAAAATTGCTGTTTTAAACTTGCAAAAACATAGAAAAACGCTGTTTTGAACTATTCAAACTGACAAATTCATGTTTCTTTCGTGTGAAACAGCGATTTATGAGAAATGACGATAAAATTGCTGTTTTAAACTTGCAAAAACAAAGAAAAACGCTGTTTTGAACTATTCAAACTGACAAATTCATGTTTCTTTCGTGCGAAACGGCGATTTATGAGAAATGACGATACAATTGCTGTTTTAAACTTGCAAAAACATAGAAAAACGCTGTTTTGAACTATTCAAACTGACAAATTCATGTTTCTTTCGTGCGAAACGGCGATTTATGAGGAATGACGATGAAATTGCTGTTTTTGGAAAAACATAGAAAACGCTGTTTTTAACTATTCAAACTGATAAATTCAGGTTTCTTTCGTGCGAAACGGCGATTTATGAGGAATGTCGATAAAATTGCTGTTTTAAACTAACAAAAACATAGAAAAACGCTGTTTTTAACTATTCAAACTGATAAATTCATGTTTCTTACGTTCGAAGCGGTGGATTTTTGTGAAATCACGATAAAATTGCTGTTTTAAACTTGCAAAAACATAGAAAAACGCTGTTTTGAACTATTCAAACTGACAAATTCATGTTTCTTTCGTGCGAAACGGCGATTTATGAGAAATGACGATAAAATTGCTGTTTTAAACTTGCACAAACATAGAAAAACGCTGTTTTGAACTATTCAAACTGATAAATTCATGTTTCTATCGTGCGAAACGGCGATTTATGAGAAATGACGAT
>CAWWDY010001857.1:0-38885 GCA_963942605.1 Poecilus cupreus
AACTATTCAAACTGACAAATTCATGTTTCTTACTTTCGAAACGGTGGATTTTTGTGAAATCACGATAAAATTGCTGTTTTAAAACTTGCAAAAACATAGAAAAACGCTGTTTTGAACTATTCAAACTGACAAATTCATGTTTCTTTCGTGCGAAACGGCGATTTATGAGAAATGACGATAAAATTGCTGTTTTTAAACTTGCAAAAACATAGAATAACGCTGTTTGAACTATTCAAACTGACAAATTCATGTTTCTTTCGTGTGAAACGGCGATTTATGAGAAATGGCGATAAAATTGCTGTTTTAAACTTGCAAAAACATAGAAAAACGCTGTTTTCAACTATTCAAACTGATAAATTCATGTTTCTTACTTTCGAAACGGTGGATTTTTGTGAAATCACGATAAAATTGCTGTTTTAAACTTGCAAAAACATAGAAAAACGCTGTTTTGAACTATTCAAACTGACAAATTTATGTTTCTTTCGTGTGAAACGGCGATTTATGAGAAATGACGATAAAATTGCTGTTTTAAACTTGCAAAAACATAGAAAAACGCTGTTTTCAACTATTCAAACTGATAAATTCATGTTTCTTACTTTCGAAACGGTGGATTTTTGTGAAATCACGATAAAATTGCTGTTTTAAACTTGCAAAAACATAGAAAAACGCTGTTTTGAACTATTCAAACTGACAAATTCATGTTTCTTTCGTGCGAAACGGCGATTTTATGAGAAATGACGATAAAATTGCTGTTTTAAACTTGCAAAAACATAGAATAACGCTGTTTGAACTATTCAAAACTGACAAATTCATGTTTCTTTCGTGTGAAACGGCGATTTATGAGAAATGGCGATAAAATTGCTGTTTTAAACTTGCAAAAACATAGAAAAAACGCTGTTTTCAACTATTCAAACTGATAAATTCAGGTTTCTTTCGTGCGAAACGGCGATTTATGAGAAATGACGATAAAATTGCTGTTTTAAACTTGCAAAAACATAGAATAACGCTGTTTGAACTATTCAAACTGACAAATGCATGTTTCTTTCGTGTGAAACGGCGATTTATGAGAAATGGCGATAAAATTGCTGTTTTAAACTTGCAAAAACATAGAAAAACGCTGTTTTGAACTATTCAAACTGACAAATTCATGTTTCTTTCGTGCGAAACGGCGATTATGAGAAATGACGATAAAATTGCTGTTTTAAACTTGCAAAAACATAGAAAAAACGCTGTTTTAAAACTATTCAAACTGATAAATTCATGTTTCTTACGTTCGAAAACGGTGGATTTTTGTGAAATCACGATTAAATTGCTGTTTTAAACTTGCAAAAACATTGAAAAACGCTGTTTTCAACTATTCAAACTGACAAATTCATGTTTCTTCAGTGCGAAACGGCGATTTATGAGAAATTACGGTAAAATTGCTGTTTTAAACTTGCAAAAACATAGAAAAACGCTGTTTTGAACTAGTCAAACTGACAAATTCATGTTTCTTTCGAGCGAAACGGCGATTTATGAGAAATTTCGATAAAATTGCTGTTTTAAACTTGCAAAAACATAGAAAAACGCTGTTTTCAAATATTCAAACTGATAAATTCATGTTTCTTACGTGTCAAACGGTGGATTTTTTGTAAAATCACGATAAAATTGCTGTTTTCAACTATTCAAACTGACAAATTCAGGTTTCTTTCGTGCGAACGGCGATTTATGAGAAATGACGATAAAATTGCTGTTTTAAACTTGCAAAAACATAGAAAAACGCTGTTTTCAACTATTCAAACTGACAAATTCATGTTTCTTCCGTGCGAAACGGCGATTTATGAGAAATTACGATAAAATTGCTGTTTTAAACTTGCAAAAACATAGAAAAACGCTGTTTTGAACTAGTCAAACTGACAAATTCATGTTTCTTTCGAGCGAAACGGCGATTTATGAGAAATGACGATAAAATTGCTGTTTTAAACTTGCAAAACATAGAAAAAACGCTGCTTTCAACTATTCAAACTGATAAATTCATGTTTCTTTCGTGCGAAACGGCGATTTATGAGAAATGACGATAAAATTGCTGTTTTAAACTTGCAAAAACATAGAAAACCGCTGTTTTTAACTATTCAAACTGATAAATTCAGATTTCTTTCGTTCGAAACGGTGGATTTTTGTGAAATCACGATAAAACTGCTGATTTAAACTTGCAAAAACATAGAAAAACGCTGTTTTCAACTATTCAAACTGACAAATTCATGATTCTTACGTTCGAAACGGCGATTTATGAGAAATTACGATAAAATTGCTGTTTTAAACTTGCAAAAACATAGAAAAACGCTGTTTTGAACTAGTCAAACTGACAAATTCATGTTTCTTTCGAGCGAAACGGCGATTTATGAGAAATTACGATAAAATTGCTGTTTTAAACTTGCAAAAACATAGAAAAACGCTGTTTTCAAATATTCAAACTGATAAATTCATGTTTCTTACGTGTCAAACGGTGGATTTTTGTAAAATCACGATAAAATTGCTGTTTTCAACTATTCAAACTGACAAATTCAGGTTTCTTTCGTGCGAAACGGCGATTTATGAAAAATGACGATAAAATTGCTGTTTTAAACTTGCAAAAACATAGAAAAACGCTGTTTTCAACTATTCAAACTGACAAATTCATGTTTCTTCCGTGCGAAACGGCGATTTATGAGAAATTACGATAAAATTGCTGTTTTAAACTTGCAAAAACATAGAAAAACGCTGTTTTGAACTAGTCAAACTGACAAATTCATGTTTCTTTCGAGCGAAACGGCGATTTATGAGAAATGACGATAAAATTGCTGTTTTAAACTTGCAAAAACATAGAAAAACGCTGCTTTCAACTATTCAAACTGATAAATTCATGTTTCTTTCGTGCGAAACGGCGATTTATGAGAAATGACGATAAAATTGCTGTTTTAAACTTGCAAAAACATAGAAAACCGCTGTTTTTAACTATTCAAACTGATAAATTCAGATTTCTTTCGTTCGAAACGGTGGATTTTTGTGAAATCACGATAAAACTGCTGATTTAAACTTGCAAAAACATAGAAAAACGCTGTTTTGAACTATTCAAACTGACAAATTCATGATTCTTACGTTCGAAACGGTGGATTTTTGTGAAATGACGATAAAATTGCTGTTTTAAACTTGCAAAAACATAGAATAACGCTGTTTGAACTATTCAAACTGACAAATTCATGTTTCTTTCGTGTGAAACGGCGATTTATGAGAAATGGCGATAAAATTGCTGTTTTAAACTTGCAAAAACATAGAAAAACGCTGTTTTGAACTATTCAAACTGACAAATTCATGTTTTTTTCGTGCGAAACGACGATTTATGAGAAATGACGATAAAATTGCTGTTTTAAACTTGCAAAAACATAGAAAAACGCTGTTTTCAACTATTCAAACTGATAAATTCATGTTTCTTACTTTCGAAACGGTGGATTTTTGTGAAATCACGATAAAATTGCTGTTTTAAACTTGCAAAAACATAGAAAAACGCTGTTTTGAACTATTCAAACTGACAAATTTATGTTTCTTTCGTGTGAAACGGCGATTTATGAGAAATGACGATAAAATTGCTGTTTTAAACTTGCAAAAACATAGAAAAACGCTGTTTTCAACTATTCAAACTGATAAATTCATGTTTCTTACTTTCGAAACGGTGGATTTTTGTGAAATCACGATAAAATTGCTGTTTTAAACTTGCAAAAACATAGAAAAACGCTGTTTTGAACTATTCAAACTGACAAATTCATGTTTCTTTCGTGCGAAACGGCGATTTATGAGAAATGACGATAAAATTGCTGTTTTAAACTTGCAAAAACATAGAATAACGCTGTTTGAACTATTCAAACTGACAAATTCATGTTTCTTTCGTGTGAAACGGCGATTTATGAGAAATGGCGATAAAATTGCTGTTTTAAACTTGCAAAAACATAGAAAAACGCTGTTTTCAACTATTCAAACTGATAAATTCATGTTTCTTACTTTCGAAACGGTGGATTTTTGTGAAATCACGATAAAATTGCTGTTTTAAACTTGCAAAAACATAGAAAAACGCTGTTTTGAACTATTCAAACTGACAAATTCATGTTTCTTTCGTGCGAAACGGCGATTTATGAGAAATGACGATAAAATTGCTGTTTTAAACTTGCAAAAACATAGAAAAACGCTGTTTTGAACTATTCAAACTGACAAATTCATGTTTCTTTCGTGCGAAACGGCGATTTATGAGAAATGACGATAAAATTGCTGTTTTAAACTTGCAAAAACATAGAAAAACGCTGTTTTAAACTATTCAAACTGATAAATTCATGTTTCTTACGTTCGAAACGGTGGATTTTTGTGAAATCACGATTAAATTGCTGTTTTAAACTTGCAAAAACATTGAAAAACGCTGTTTTCAACTATTCAAACTGACAAATTCATGTTTCTTCAGTGCGAAACGGCGATTTATGAGAAATTACGGTAAAATTGCTGTTTTAAACTTGCAAAAACATAGAAAAACGCTGTTTTGAACTAGTCAAACTGACAAATTCATGTTTCTTTCGTGCGAAACGGCGATTTATGAGAAATTACGATAAAATTGCTGTTTTAAACTTGCAAAAACATAGAAAAACGCTGTTTTGAACTAGTCAAACTGACAAATTCATGTTTCTTTCGAGCGAAACGGCGATTTATGAGAAATGACGATAAAATTGCTGTTTTAAACTTGCAAAAACATAGAAAAACGCTGTTTTCAACTATTCAAACTGATAAATTTATGTTTCTTTCGTGCGAAACGGCGATTTATGAGAAATGACGATAAAATTGCTGTTTTAAACTTGCAAAAACATTGAAAAACGCTGTTTTTAACTATTCAAACTGATAAATTCAGATTTCTTTCGTTCGAAACGGTGGATTTTTGTGAAATCACGATAAAACTGCTGTTTTAAACTTGCAAAAACTTAGAAAAACGCTGTTTTCAACTATTCAAACTGATAAATTCATGTTTCTTTCGTGCGAAACGGCGATTTATGAGAAATGACGATAAAATTGCTGTTTTAAACTTGCAAAAACATAGAAAAACGCTGTTTTCAACCATTCAAACTGATAAATTCATGTTTCTTTCGTGCGAAACGGCGATTTATGAAAAATGACGATACAATTGCTGTTTTAAACTTGCAAAAACATAGAAAAACGCTGTTTTGAACTATTCAAACTGACAAATTCATGTTTCTTTCGTGCGAAACGGCGATTTATGAGAAATGACGATACAATTGCTGTTTTAAACTTGCAAAAACATAAAAAAACGCTGTTTTCAACTATTCAAACTGATAAATTCATGTTTTCTACGTTTCAAACGGTGGATTTTTGTGAAATCACGATAAAATTGCTGTTTTAAACTTGCAAAAACATTGAAAAACGCTGTTTTCAACTATTCAAACTGACAAATTCAGATTTCTTTCGTGCGAAACAGCGATTTATGAGAAATGGCGATAAAACTGCTGTTTTAAACTTGCAAAAACATAGAAAAACGCTGTTTTGAACTATTCAAACTGACAAATTCATGTTTCTTTCGTGCAAACCGGCGATTTATGAGAAATGAAGATAAAATTGCTGTTTTAACCTTGCAAAAACATAGAAAAACGCTGTTTTCAACTATTCAAACTGATAAATTCATGTTTCTTTCGTGCGAAACGGCGATTTATGAGAAATGACGATAAAATTGCTGTTTTAAACTTGCAAAAACATAGAAAACGCTGTTTTGAACTATTCAAACTGACAAATTCATGTTTCTTTCGTGTGAAACGGCGATTTATGAGAAATGACGATAAAATTGCTGTTTTAAACTTGCAAAAACATAGAAAAACGCTGTTTTTAACTATTCAAACTGACAAATTCATGTTTCTTCCGTGCGAAACGGCGATTTATGAGAAATTACGATAAAATTGCTGTTTTAAACTTGCAAAAACATAGAAAAACGCTGTTTTCAACTATTCAAACTGATAAATTCATGTTTCTTTCGTGCGAAACGGCGATTTATGAGAAATGACGATAAAATTGCTGTTTTAAACTTGCAAAAACATAGAAAAACGCTGTTTTGAACTATTCAAACTGACAAATTCATGTTTCTTTCGTGCGAAACGGCGATTTATGAGAAATGACGATAAAATTGCTGCTTTAAACTTGCAAAAACATAGAAAAACGCTGTTTTCAACTATTCAAACTGACAAATTCATGTTTCTTCCGTGCGAAACGGCGATTTATGAGAAATTACGATAAAATTGCTGTTTTAAAACTTGCAAAAACATAGAAAAACGCTGTTTTGAACTAGTCAAACTGACAAATTCATGTTTCTTTCGAGCGAAACGGCGATTTATGAGAAATTTCGATAAAATTGCTGTTTTAAACTTGCAAAAACATAGAAAAACGCTGTTTTCAAATATTCAAACTGATAAATTCATGTTTCTTACGTGTCAAACGGTGGATTTTTGTAAAATCACGATAAAATTGCTGTTTTCAACTATTCAAACTGACAAATTCAGGTTTCTTTCGTGCGAAACGGCGATTTATGAGAAATGAGGATAAAATTGCTGTTTTAAACTTGCAAAAACATAGAAAAACGCTGTTTTCAACTATTCAAACTGAGAAATTCATGTTTCTTCCGTGCGAAACGGCAATTTATGAGAAATTACGATAAAATTGCTGTTTTAAACTTGCAAAAACATAGAAAAACGCTGTTTTGAACTAGTCAAACTGACAAATTCATGTTTCTTTCGAGCGAAACGGCGATTTATGAGAAATGACGATAAAATTGCTGTTTTAAACTTGCAAAAACTTAGAAAAACGCTGTTTTCAACTATTCAAACTGATAAATTCATGTTTCTTTCGTGCGAAACGGCGATTTATGAGAAATGACGATAAAATTGCTGTTTTAAACTTGCAAAAACATAGAAAAACGCTGTTTTCAACCATTCAAACTGATAAATTCATGTTTCTTTCGTGCGAAACGGCGATTTATGAAAAATGACGATACAATTGCTGTTTTAAACTTGCAAAAACATAGAAAAACGCTGTTTTGAACTATTCAAACTGACAAATTCATGTTTCTTTCGTGCGAAACGGCGATTTATGAGAAATGACGATACAATTGCTGTTTTAAACTTGCAAAAACATAAAAAAACGCTGTTTTCAACTATTCAAACTGATAAATTCATGTTTTCTACGTTTCAAACAGTGGATTTTTGTGAAATCACGATAAAATTGCTGTTTTAAACTTGCAAAAACATTGAAAAACGCTGTTTTCAACTATTTAAACTGACAAATTCAGGTTTCTTTCGTGCGAAACAGCGATTTATGAGAAATGGCGATAAAACTGCTGTTTTAAACTTGCAAAAACATAGAAAAACGCTGTTTTGAACTATTCAAACTGACAAATTCATGTTTCTTTCGTGCGAAACGGCAATTTATGAGAAATGAAGATAAAATTGCTGTTTTAACCTTGCAAAAACATAGAAAAACGCTGCTTTCAACTATTCAAACTGATAAATTCATGTTTCTTTCATGCGAAACGGCGATTTATGAGAAATGACGATAAAATTGCTGTTTTAAACTTGCAAAAACATAGAAAAACGCTGTTTTGAACTATTCAAACTGACAAATTCATGTTTCTTTCGTGTGAAACGGCGATTTATGAGAAATGACGATAAAATTGCTGTTTTAAACTTGCAAAAACATAGAAAAACGCTGTTTTTAAATATTTAAACTGATAAATTCAGGTTTCTTTCGTTCGAAACGGTGGATTTTTGTGAAATCACGATAAAATTGCTGTTTTAAACTTGCAAAAACATTGAAAAACGATGTTTTCAACTATTCAAACTGATAAATTCATGTTTCTTTCGTGCGAAACGGCGATTTATGAGAAATGACGATAAAATTGCTGTTTTAAACTTGCAAAAACATAGAAAAACGCTGTTTTGAACTATTCAAACTGATAAATTCAGGTTTCTTTCGTGCGAAACGGCGATTTATGAGTAATGACGATAAAATTGCTGTTTTAAACTTGCAAAAACAAAGAAAAACGTTGTTTTGAACTATTCAAACTGACAAATTCATGTTTCTTTCGTGTGAAACGGCGATTTATCAGAAATGACGATAAAATTGCTGTTTTAAACTTGCAAAAACATAGAAAAACGCTGTTTTGAACTATTCAAACTGACAAATTCATGTTTCTTTCGTGCGAAACGGCGATTTATAAGAAATGACGATAAAATTGCTGTTTTAAACTTGCAAAAACATAGAAAAACGCTGTTTTCAACTATTCAAACTGATAAATTCATGTTTCTTACGTTCGAAACGGTGGATTTTTGTGAAATCACGATAAAATTGCTGTTTTAAACTTGCAAAAACATAGAAAAACGCTGCTTTGAACTATTCAAACTGACAAAATCATGTTTCTTTCGTGTGAAACGGCGATTTATGAGAAATGACGATAAAATTGCTGTTTTAAACTTGCAAAAACCTAGAAAAACGCTGTTTTGAACTATTCAAACTGACAAATTCATGTTTCTTTCATGCGAAACGGCGATTTATGAGAAATGACGATAAAATTGCTGTTTTAAACTTGCAAAAACATAGAAAAACGCTGTTTTCAACTATTCAAACTGATAAATTCATGTTTCTTACGTTTTAAACGGTGGATTTTTGTGAAATCACGATAAAATTGCTGTTTTAAACTTGCAAAAACATAGAAAAACGCTGTTTTGAACTATTCAAACTGACAAATTCATGTTTCTTTCGTGTGAAACGGCGATTTATGAGAAATGACGGTAAAATTGCTGTTTTAAACTTGCAAAAACATAGAAAAACGCTGTTTTGAACTATTCAAACTGACAAATTCATGTTTCTTTCGTGTGAAACGGCGATTTATGAGAAATGATGATAAAATTGCTGTTTTAAACTTGCAAAAACATAGAAAAACGCTGTTTTGAACTATTCAAACTGACAAATTCATGTTTCTTTCGTGCGAAACGGCGATTTATGAGAAATGACGATAAAATTGCTGTTTTAAACTTGCAAGAACATAGAAAAACGCTGTTTTCAACTATTCAAACTGATAAATTCATGTTTTTTACGTTTCAAACGGTGGATTTTTGTGAAATCACGATAAAATTGCTGTTTTAAACTTGCAAAAACATTGAAAAACGCTGTTTTCAACTATTCAAAGTGACAAATTCAGGTTTCTTTCGTGCGAAACGGCGATTTATGAGAAATGACGATAAAATTGCTGTTTTAAACTTGCAAAAACATAGAAAAACGCTGTTTTGAACTATTCAAACTGACAAATTCATGTTTTTTTCGTGCGAAACGGCGATTTATGAGAAATGACGATAAAATTGCTGTTTTAAACTTGCAAAAACATAGAAAAACGCTGTTTTCAACTATTCAAACTGATAAATTCATGTTTCTTACGTTTCAAACGGTAAATTTTTGTGAAATCACGATTAAATTGCTGTTTTAAACTTGCAAAAACATTGAAAAACGCTGTTTTCAACTATTCAAACTGACAAATTCAGGTTTCTTTCGTGCGAAACAGCGATTTATGAGAAATGACGATAATATTGCTGTTTTAAACTTGCAAAAACATAGAAAAACGCTGTTTTGAACTATTCAAACTGACAAATTCATGTTTCTTTCGTGCGAAACGGCGATTTATGAGAAATGACGATAAAATTGCTGTTTTAAACTTGCAAAAACATAGAAAAACGCTGTTTTCAACTATTCAAACTGATAAATTCATGTTTCTTACGTTCGAAACGGTGGATTTTTGTGAAATCACGATAAAATTGCTGTATTAAACTTGCAAAAACATAGAAAAACGCTGCTTTGAACTATTCAAACTGACAAAATCATGTTTCTTTCGTGTGAAACGGCGATTTATGAGAAATGACGATAAAATTGCTGTTTTAAACTTGCAAAAACATAGAAAAACGCTGTTTTGAACTATTCAAACTGACAAATTCATGTTTCTTTCATGCGAAACGGCGATTTATGAGAAATGACGTTGAAATTGCTGTTTTAAACTTGCAAAAACATAGAAAAACGCTGTTTTCAACTATTCAAACTGATAAATTCATGTTTCTTACGTTTCAAACAGTGGATTTTTGTGAAATCACGATAAAATTGCTGTTTTAAACTTGCAAAAACATTGAAAAACGCTGTTTTCAACTATTCAAACTGACAAATTCAGGTTTCTTTCGTGCGAAACGGCGATTTATGAGAAATGATGATAAAATTGCTGTTTTAAACTTGCAAAAACATAGAAAAACGCTGTTTTGAACTATTCAAACTGACAAATTCATGTTTCTTTCGTGCGAAACGGCGATTTATGAGAAATGAAGATAAAATTGCTGTTTTAAACTTGCAAAAACATAGAAAAACGCTGTTTTCAACTATTCAAACTGATAAATTCATGTTTCTTTCGTGCGAAACGGCGATTTATGAGAAATGACGATAAAATTGCTGTTTTAAACTTGCAAAAACATAGAAAAACGCTGTTTTGAACTATTCAAACTGACAAGTTCATGTTTCTTTCGTGTGAAACGGCGATTTATGAGAAATGACGATAAAATTGCTGTTTTAAACTTGCAAAAACATAGAAAAACGCTGTTTTTAACTATTCAAACTGATAAATTCAGGTTTCTTTCGTTCGAAACGGTGGATTTTTGTGAAATCACGATAAAATTGCTGTTTTAAACTTGCAAAAACATTGAAAAACGCTGTTTTCAACTATTCAAACTGATAAATTCATGTTTCTTTCGTGAGAAACGGCGATTTATGAGAAATGACGATAAAATTGCTGTTTTAAACTTGCAAAAACATAGAAAAACGCTGTTTTGAACTATTCAAACTGACAAATTCATGTTTCTTTCGTGCGAAACGGCGATTTATGAGAAATGACGATACAATTGCTGTTTTAAACTTGCAAAAACATAGAAAAACGCTGTTTTGAACTATTCAAACTGACAAAGTCATGTTTCTTTCGTGCGAAACGGCGATTTATGAGAAATGACGATAAAATTGCTGTTTTAAACTTGCAAAAACATAGAAAAACGCTGTTTTTAACTATTCAAACTGATAAATTCAGGTTTCTTTCGTGCGAAACGGCGATTTATGAGTAATGACGATAAAATTGCTGTTTTAAACTTGCAAAAACAAAGAAAAACGTTGTTTTGAACTATTCAAACTGACAAATTCATGTTTCTTTCGTGTGAAACGGCGATTTATCAGAAATGACGATAAAATTGCTGTTTTAAACTTGCAAAAACATAGAAAAACGCTGTTTTGAACTATTCAAACTGACAAATTCATGTTTCTTTCGTGCGAAACGGCGATTTATGAGAAAGGACGATAAAATTGCTGTTTTAAACTTGCAAAAACATAGAAAAACGCTGTTTTCAACTATTCAAACTGATAAATTCATGTTTCTTACGTTTCAAACGGTGGATTTTTGTGAAATCACGATTAAATTGCTGTTTTAAACTTGCAAAAACATAGAAAAACGCTGCTTTGAACTATTCAAACTGACAAAATCATGTTTCTTTCGTGTGAAACGGCGATTTATGAGAAATGACGATAAAATTGCTGTTTTAAACTTGCAAAAACCTAGAAAAACGCTGTTTTGAACTATTCAAACTGACAAATTCATGTTTCTTTCATGCGAAACGGCGATTTATGAGAAATGACGATAAAATTGCTGTTTTAAACTTGCAAAAACATAGAAAAACGCTGTTTTCAACTATTCAAACTGATAAATTCATGTTTCTTACGTTTCAAACGGTGGATTTTTGTGAAATCACGATAAAATTGCTGTTTTAAACTTGCAAAAACATAGAAAAACGCTGTTTTGAACTATTCAAACTGACAAATTCATGTTTCTTTCGTGTGAAACGGCGATTTATGAGAAATGACGGTAAAATTGCTGTTTTAAACTTGCAAAAACATAGAAAAACGCTGTTTTGAACTATTTAAACTGACAAATTCATGTTTCTTTCGTGTGAAACGGATATTTATGAGAAATGACGATAAAATTGCTGTTTTAAACTTGCAAAAACATAGAAAAACGCTGTTTTGAACTATTCAAACTGACAAATTCATGTTTCTTTCGTGCGAAACGGCGATTTATGAGAAATGACGATAAAATTGCTGTTTTAAACTTGCAAGAACATAGAAAAACGCTGTTTTCAACTATTCAAACTGATAAATTCATGTTTCTTACGTTTCAAACGGTGGATTTTTGTGAAATCACGATTAAATTGCTGTTTTAAACTTGCAAAAACATTGAAAAACGCTGTTTTCAACTATTCAAACTGACAAATTCAGGTTTCTTTCGTGCGAAACGGCGATTTATGAGAAATGACGATAAAATTGCTGTTTTAAACTTGCAAAAACATAGGAAAACGCTGTTTTGAACTATTCAAACTGACAAATTCATGTTTCTTTCGTGCGAAACGGCGATTTATGAGAAATGACGATAAAATTGCTGTTTTAAACTTGCAAAAACATAGAAAAACGCTGTTTTCAACTATTCAAACTGATAAATTCATGTTTCTTTCGTGCGAAACGGCGATTTATGAGAAATGACGATAAAATTGCTGTTTTAAACTTGCAAAAACATAGAAAAACGCTGTTTTGAACTATTCAAACTGACAAATTCATGTTTCTTTCGTGTGTAACGGCGATTTATGAGAAATGACGATAAAATTGCTGTTTTAAACTTGCAAGAACATAGAAAAACGCTGTTTTCAACTATTCAAACTGATAAATTCATATTTCTTACGTTTCAAACGGTGGATTTTTGTGAAATCACGATAAAATTGCTGTTTTAAACTTGCAAAAACATTGAAAAACGCTGTTTTCAACTATTCAAACTGAAAAATTCAGGTTTCTTTCGTGCGAAACGGCGATTTATGAGAAATGACGATAAAATTGCTGTTTTAAACTTGCGAAAACATAGAAAAACGCTGTTTTGAACTATTCAAACTGACAAATTCATGTTTCTTTCGTGCGAAACGGCGATTTATGAGAAATGACGATAAAATTGCTGTTTTAAACTAGCAAAAACATAGAAAAACGCTGTTTTCAACTATTCAAACTGATAAATTCAAGTTTCTTTCGTGCGAAACGGCGATTTATGAGAAATGACGATAAAATTGCTGTTTTAAACTTGCAAATACATAGAATAACGCTGTTTGAACTATTCAAACTGACAAATTCATGTTTCTTTCGTGTGAAACGGCGATTTATGAGAAATGGCGATAAAATTGCTGTTTTAAACTTGCAAAAACATAGAAAAACGCTGTTTTGAACTATTCAAACTGACAAATTCATGTTTCTTTCGTGCGAAACGACGATTTATGAGAAATGACGATAAAATTGCTGTTTTAAACTTGCAAAAACATAGAAAAACGCTGTTTTCAACTATTCAAACTGATAAATTCATGTTTCTTACTTTCGAAACGGTGGATTTTTGTGAAATCACGATAAAATTGCTGTTTTAAACTTGCAAAAACATAGAAAAACGCTGTTTTGAACTATTCAAACTGACAAATTCATGTTTCTTTCATGTGAAACGGCGATTTATGAGAAATGACGATAAAATTGCTGTTTTAAACTTGCAAAAACATAGAAAAACGCTGTTTTGAAATATTCAAACTGACAAATTCATGTTTCTTTCGTGCGAAACGGCGATTTATGAGAAATGACGAGAAAATTGCTGCATTAAACTTGCAAAAACATAGAAAAACGCTGTTTTCAACTATTCAAACTGACAAATTCATGTTTCTTTCGTGTGAAACGGCGATTTATGAGGAATGACGATAAAATTGCTGTTTTAAACTTGCAAAAACATAGAAAAACGCTGTTTTGAACTATTCAAACTGACAAATTCATGTTTCTTTTGTGCGAAACGGCGATTTATGAGAAATGACGATAAAATTGCTGTTTTAAACTTGCAAAAACATAGAAAAACGCTGTTTTCAACTATTCAAACTGATAAATTCATGTTTCTTACTTTCGAAACGGTGGATTTTTGTGAAATCACGATAAAATTGCTGTTTTAAACTTGCAAAAACATTGAAAAACGCTGTTTTCAACTATTCAAACTGAAAAATTCAGGTTTCTTTCGTGCGAAACGGCGATTTATGAGAAATGACGATAAAATTGCTGTTTTAAACTTGCAAAAACATAGAAAAACGCTGTTTTGAACTATTCAAACTGACAAATTCATGTTTCTTTCGTGCGAAACGGCGATTTATGAGAAATGACGATAAAATTGCTGTTTTAAACTTGCAAAAACATAGAAAAACGCTGTTTTCAACTATTCAAACTGATAAATTCAAGTTTCTTTCGTGCGAAACGGCGATTTATGAGAAATGACGATAAAATTGCTGTTTTAAACTTGCAAAAACATAGAAAAACGTTGTTTTCAACTATTCAAACTGATAAATTCATGTTTCTTACTTTCGAAACGGTGGATTTTTGTGAAATCACGATAAAATTGCTGTTTTAAACTTGCAAAAACATAGAAAAACGATGTTTTGAACTATTCAAACTGACAAATTCATGTTTCTTTCATGTGAAACGGCGATTTATGAGAAATGACGATAAAATTGCTGTTTTAAACTTGCAAAAACATAGAAAAACGCTGTGGTGAAATAGTCAAACTGACAAATTCGTGTTTCTTTCGTGCGAAACGGCGATTTATGAGAAATGACGTGAAAATTGCTGCTTTAAACTTGCAAAAACATAGAAAAACGCTGTTTTCAACTATTCAAACTGACAAATTCATGTTTCTTTCGTGTGAAACGGCGATTTATGAGGAATGACGATAAAATTGCTGTTTTAAACTTGCAAAAACATAGAAAAACGCTGTTTTGAACTATTCAAACTGACAAATTCATGTTTCTTTCGTGCGAAACGGCGATTTATGAGAAATGACGATAAAATTGCTGTTTTAAACTTGCAAAAACATAGAAAAACGCTGTTTTTAACTATTCAAACTGACAAATTCATGTTTCTTCCGTGCGAAACGGCGATTTATGAGAAATTACGATAAAATTGCTGTTTTAAACTTGCAAAAACATAGAAAAACGCTGTTTTCAACTATTCAAACTGATAAATTCATGTTTCTTTCGTGCGAAACGGCGATTTATGAGAAATGACGATAAAATTGCTGTTTTAAACTTGCAAAAACATAGAAAAACGCTGTTTTGAACTATTCAAACTGACAAATTCATGTTTCTTTCGTGCGAAACGGCGATTTTTGAGAAATGACGATAAAATTGCTGCTTTAAACTTGCAAAAACATAGAAAAACGCTGTTTTCAAATATTCAAACTGATAAATTCATGTTTCTTACGTGTCAAACGGTGGATTTTTGTAAAATCACGATAAAATTGCTGTTTTCAACTATTCAAACTGACAAATTCAGGTTTCTTTCGTGCGAAACGGCGATTTATGAGAAATGACGATAAAATTGCTGTTTTAAACTTGCAAAAACATAGAAAAACGCTGTTTTCAACTATTCAAACTGACAAATTCATGTTTCTTCCGTGCGAAACGGCGATTTATGAGAAATTACGATAAAATTGCTGTTTTAAACTTGCAAAAACATAGAAAAACGCTGTTTTGAACTAGTCAAACTGACAAATTCATGTTTCTTTCGAGCGAAACGGCGATTTATGAGAAATGACGATAAAATTGCTGTTTTAAACTTGCAAAAACATAGAAAAACGCTGCTTTCAACTATTCAAACTGATAAATTCATGTTTCTTTCGTGCGAAACGGCGATTTATGAGAAATGACGATAAAATTGCTGTTTTAAACTTGCAAAAACATAGAAAAACGCTGTTTTCAACTATTCAAACTGATAAATTCATGTTTCTTTCGTGCGAAACGGCGATTTATGAGAAATGACGATAAAATTGCTGTTTTAAACTTGCAAAAACATAGAAAAACGCTGTTTTGAACTATTCAAACTGACAAATTCATGTTTCTTTCGTGCGAAACGGCGATTTATGAGAAATGACGATAAAATTGCTGCTTTAAACTTGCAAAAACATAGAAAATCGCTGTTTTCAAATATTCAAACTGATAAATTCATGTTTCTTACGTGTCAAACGGTGGATTTTTGTAAAATCACGATAAAATTGCTGTTTTCAACTATTCAAACTGACAAATTCAGGTTTCTTTCGTGCGAAACGGCGATTTATGAGAAATGACGATAAAATTGCTGTTTTAAACTTGCAAAAACATAGAAAAACGCTGTTTTCAACTATTCAAACTGACAAATTTATGTTTCTTCCGTGCGAAACGGCGATTTATGAGAAATTACGATAAAATTGCTGTTTTAAACTTGCAAAAACATAGAAAAACGCTGTTTTGAACTAGTCAAACTGACAAATTCATGTTTCTTTCGAGCGAAACGGCGATTTATGAGAAATGACGATAAAATTGCTGTTTTAAACTTGCAAAAACATAGAAAAACGCTGCTTTCAACTATTCAAACTGATAAATTCATGTTTCTTTCGTGCGAAACGGCGATTTATGAGAAATGACGATAAAATTGCTGTTTTAAACTTGCAAAAACATAGAAAACCGCTGTTTTTAACTATTCAAACTGATAAATTCAGATTTCTTTCGTTCGAAACGGTGGATTTTTGTGAAATCACGATAAAACTGCTGTTTTAAACTTGCAAAAACATAGAAAAACGCTGTTTTTAACTATTCAAACTGACAAATTCATGTTTCTTCCGTGCGAAACGGCGATTTATGAGAAATTACGATAAAATTGCTGTTTTAAACTTGCAAAAACATAGAAAAACGCTGTTTTCAACTATTCAAACTGACAAATTCATGTTTCTTTCGTGCGAAACGGCGATTTATGAGAAATGACGATAAAATTGCTGCTTTAAACTTGCAAAAACATAGAAAAACGCTGTTTTCAAATATTCAAACTGATAAATTCATGTTTCTTACGTGTCAAACTGTGGATTTTTGTAAAATCACGATAAAATTGCTGTTTTCAACTATTCAAACTGACAAATTCAGGTTTCTTTCGTGCGAAACGGCGATTTATGAGAAATGACGATAAAATTGCTGTTTTAAACTTGCAAAAACATAGAAAAACGCTGTTTTCAACTATTCAAACTGACAAATTCATGTTTCTTCCGTGCTAAACGGCGATTTATGAGAAATTACGATAAAATTGCTGTTTTAAACTTGCAAAAACATAGAAAAACGCTGTTTTGAACTAGTCAAACTGACAAATTCATGTTTCTTTCGAGCGAAACGGCGATTTATGAGAAATGACGATAAAATTGCTGTTTTAAACTTGCAAAAACATAGTAAAACGCTGCTTTCAACTATTCAAACTGATAAATTCATGTTTCTTTCGTGCGAAACGGCGATTTATGAGAAATGACGATAAAATTGCTGTTTTAAACTTGCAAAAACATAGAAAACCGCTGTTTTTAACTATTCAAACTGATAAATTCAGATTTCTTTCGTTCGAAACGGTGGATTTTTGTGAAATCACGATAAAACTGCTGTTTTAAACTTGCAAAAACATAGAAAAACGTTGTTTTGAACTATTCAAACTGACAAATTCATGATTCTTACGTTCGAAACGGTGGATTTTTGTGAAATCACGATAAAATTGCTGTTTTAAACTTGCAAAAACATAGAAAAACGCTGTTTTCAACTATTCAAACTGATAAATTCAGGTTTCTTTCGTGCGAAACGGCGATTTATGAGAAATGACGATGAAATTGCTGTTTTAAATTTGCAAAAACATAGAGAAACGCTGTTTTCAACTATTCAAACTGATAAATTCAGGTTTCTTTCGTGCGAAACGGCGATTTATGAGAAATGACGATGAAATTGCTGTTTTAAATTTGCAAAAACATAGAAAAACGCTGTTTTGAACTATTCAAACTGACAAATTCATGTTTCTTTCGTGTGAAACGGCGATATATGAGAAATGACGATAAAATTGCTGTTTTAAACTTGCAAAAACATAGAAAAACGCTGTTTTCAACTATTCAAACTGACAAATTCATGTTTCTTCCGTGCGAAACGGCGATTTATGAGAAATTACGATAAAATTGCTGTTTTAAACTTGCAAAAACATAGAAAAACGCTGTTTTGAACTAGTCAAACTGACAAATTCATGTTTCTTTCGAGCGAAACGGCTATTTATGAGAAATTACGATAAAATTGCTGTTTTAAACTTGCAAAAACATAGTAAAACGCTGCTTTCAACTATTCAAACTGATAAATTCATGTTTCTTTCGTGCGAAACGGCGATTTATGAGAAATGACGATAAAATTGCTGTTTTAAACTTGCAAAAACATAGAAAACCGCTGTTTTTAACTATTCAAACTGATAAATTCAGATTTCTTTCGTTCGAAACGGTGGATTTTTGTGAAATCACGATAAAACTGCTGTTTTAAACTTGCAAAAACATAGAAAAACGCTGTTTTGAACTATTCAAACTGACAAATTCATGATTCTTACGTTCGAAACGGTGGATTTTTGTGAAATCACGATAAAATTGCTGTTTTAAACTTGCAAAAACATAGAAAAACGCTGTTTTCAACTATTCAAACTGATAAATTCAGGTTTTTTTCGTGCGAAACGGCGATTTATGAGAAATGACGATGAAATTGCTGTTTTAAATTTGCAAAAACATAGAAAAACGCTGTTTTGAACTATTCAAACTGACAAATTCATGTTTCTTTCGTGTGAAACGGCGATATATGAGAAAAGACGATAAAATTGCTGTTTTAAACTTGCAAAAACATAGAAAAACGCTGTTTTGAACTATTCAAACTGACAAATTCATGTTTCTTTCGTGCGAAACGGCGATTTATGAGAAATGACGATAAAATTGCTGTTTTAAACTTGCAAAAACATAGAAAAACGCTGTTTTAAACTATTCAAACTGATAAATTCATGTTTCTTACGTTCGAAACGGTGGATTTTTGTGAAATCACGATTAAATTGCTGTTTTAAACTTGCAAAAACATTGAAAAACGCTGTTTTCAACTATTCAAACTGACAAATTCATGTTTCTTCCGTGCGAAACGGCGATTTATGAGAAATTACGGTAAAATTGCTGTTTTAAACTTGCAAAAACATAGAAAAACGCTGTTTTCAACTATTCATACTGATAAATTTATGTTTTTTTTTGTGCGAAACGGCGATTTATGAGAAATGTCGATAAAATTGCTGTTTTAAACTTGCAAAAACATAGAAAAACGCTGTTTTTAACTATTCAAACTGATAAATTCAGATTTCTTTCGTTCGAAACGGTGGATTTTTGTGAAATCACGATAAAACTGCTGTTTTAAACTTGCAAAAACTTAGAAAAACGCTGTTTTCAACTATTCAAACTGATAAATTCATGTTTCTTTCGTGCGAAACGGCGATTTATGAGAAATGACGATAAAATTGCTGTTTTAAACTTGCAAAAATATAGAAAAACGCTGTTTTCAACCATTCAAACTGATAAATTCATGTTTCTTTCGTGCGAAACGGCGATTTATGAGAAATGACGATACAATTGCTGTTTTAAACTTGCAAAAACATAGAAAAACGCTGTTTTGAACTATTCAAACTGACAAATTCATGTTTCTTTCGTGCGAAACGGCGATTTATGAGAAATGACGATACAATTGCTGTTTTAAACTTGCAAAAACATAGAAAAACGCTGTTTTGAACTATTCAAACTGACAAATTCATGATTCTTACGTTCGAAACGGCGATTTATGAGAAATGACGATAAAATTGCTGTTTTAAACTTGCAAAAACATAGAAAAACGCTGTTTTTAACTATTCAAACTGATAAATTCAGATTTCTTTCGTTCGAAACGGTGGATTTTTGTGAAATCACGATAAAACTGCTGTTTTAAACTTGCAAAAACTTAGAAAAACGCTGTTTTCAACTATTCAAACTGATAAATTCATGTTTCTTTCGTGCGAAACGGCGATTTATGAGAAACGACGATAAAATTGCTGTTTTAAACTTGCAAAAACATAGAAAAACGCTGTTTTCAACTATTCAAACTGACAAATTCATGTTTCTTCCGTGCGAAACGGCGATTTATGAGAAATTACGATAAAATTGCTGTTTTAAACTTGCAAAAACATAGAAAAACGCTGTTTTGAACTAGTCAAACTGACAAATTCATGTTTCTTTCGAGCGAAACGGCTATTTATGAGAAATTACGATAAAATTGCTGTTTTAAACTTGCAAAAACATAGTAAAACGCTGCTTTCAACTATTCAAACTGATAAATTCATGTTTCTTTCGTGCGAAACGGCGATTTATGAGAAATGACGATAAAATTGCTGTTTTAAACTTGCAAAAACATAGAAAACCGCTGTTTTTAACTATTCAAACTGATAAATTCAGATTTCTTTCGTTCGAAACGGTGGATTTTTGTGAAATCACGATAAAACTGCTGTTTTAAACTTGCAAAAACATAGAAAAACGCTGTTTTGAACTATTCAAACTGACAAATTCATGATTCTTACGTTCGAAACGGTGGATTTTTGTGAAATCACGATAAAATTGCTGTTTTAAACTTGCAAAAACATAGAAAAACGCTGTTTTCAACTATTCAAACTGATAAATTCAGGTTTTTTTCGTGCGAAACGGCGATTTATGAGAAATGACGATGAAATTGCTGTTTTAAATTTGCAAAAACATAGAAAAACGCTGTTTTGAACTATTCAAACTGACAAATTCATGTTTCTTTCGTGTGAAACGGCGATATATGAGAAAAGACGATAAAATTGCTGTTTTAAACTTGCAAAAACATAGAAAAACGCTGTTTTGAACTATTCAAACTGACAAATTCATGTTTCTTTCGTGCGAAACGGCGATTTATGAGAAATGACGATAAAATTGCTGTTTTAAACTTGCAAAAACATAGAAAAACGCTGTTTTAAACTATTCAAACTGATAAATTCATGTTTCTTACGTTCGAAACGGTGGATTTTTGTGAAATCACGATTAAATTGCTGTTTTAAACTTGCAAAAACATTGAAAAACGCTGTTTTCAACTATTCAAACTGACAAATTCATGTTTCTTCCGTGCGAAACGGCGATTTATGAGAAATTACGGTAAAATTGCTGTTTTAAACTTGCAAAAACATAGAAAAACGCTGTTTTCAACTATTCATACTGATAAATTTATGTTTTTTTTTGTGCGAAACGGCGATTTATGAGAAATGTCGATAAAATTGCTGTTTTAAACTTGCAAAAACATAGAAAAACGCTGTTTTTAACTATTCAAACTGATAAATTCAGATTTCTTTCGTTCGAAACGGTGGATTTTTGTGAAATCACGATAAAACTGCTGTTTTAAACTTGCAAAAACTTAGAAAAACGCTGTTTTCAACTATTCAAACTGATAAATTCATGTTTCTTTCGTGCGAAACGGCGATTTATGAGAAATGACGATAAAATTGCTGTTTTAAACTTGCAAAAATATAGAAAAACGCTGTTTTCAACCATTCAAACTGATAAATTCATGTTTCTTTCGTGCGAAACGGCGATTTATGAGAAATGACGATACAATTGCTGTTTTAAACTTGCAAAAACATAGAAAAACGCTGTTTTGAACTATTCAAACTGACAAATTCATGTTTCTTTCGTGCGAAACGGCGATTTATGAGAAATGACGATACAATTGCTGTTTTAAACTTGCAAAAACATAGAAAAACGCTGTTTTGAACTATTCAAACTGACAAATTCATGATTCTTACGTTCGAAACGGCGATTTATGAGAAATGACGATAAAATTGCTGTTTTAAACTTGTAAAAACATAGAAAAACGCTGTTTTTAACTATTCAAACTGATAAATTCAGATTTCTTTCGTTCGAAACGGTGGATTTTTGTGAAATCACGATAAAACTGCTGTTTTAAACTTGCAAAAACTTAGAAAAACGCTGTTTTCAACTATTCAAACTGATAAATTCATGTTTCTTTCGTGCGAAACGGCGATTTATGAGAAACGACGATAAAATTGCTGTTTTAAACTTGCAAAAACATAGAAAAACGCTGTTTTCAACCATTCAAACTGATAAATTCATGTTTCTTTCGTGCGAAACGGCGATTTATGAGAAATGACGATACAATTGCTGTTTTAAACTTGCAAAAACATAGAAAAACGCTGTTTTGAACAATTCAAACTGACAAACTCATGTTTCTTTCGTGCGAAACGGCGATTTATGAGAAATGACGATACAATTGCTGTTTTAAACTTGCAAAAACATAGAAAAACGCTGTTTTTAACTATTCAAACTGATAAATTCAGATTTCTTTCATTCGAAACGGTGGATTTTTGTGAAATCACGATAAAACTGCTGTTTTAAACTTGCAAAAACTTAGAAAAACGCTGTTTTCAACTATTCAAACTCATAAATTCATGTTTCTTTCGTGCGAAACGGCGATTTATGAGAAATGACGATAAAATTGCTGTTTTAAACTTGCAAAAATATAGGAAAACGCTGTTTTCAACCATTCAAACTGATAAATTCATGTTTCTTTCGTGCGAAACGGCGATTTATGAGAAATGACGATACAATTGCTGTTTTAAACTTGCAAAAACATAGAAAAACGCTGTTTTGAACTATTCAAACTGACAAATTCATGTTTCTTTCGTGCGAAACGGCGATTTATGAGAAATGACGATACAATTGCTGTTTTAAACTTGCAAAAACATAGAAAAACGCTGTTTTAAACTATTCAAACTGATAAATTCATGTTTCTTACGTTCGAAACGGTGGATTTTTGTGAAATCACGATTAAATTGCTGTTTTAAACTTGCAAAAACATTGAAAAACGCTGTTTTGAACTAGTCAAACTGACAAATTCATGTTTCTTTCGTGCGAAACGGCGATTTATGAGAAATTACGATAAAATTGCTGTTTTAAACTTGCAAAAACATAGAAAAATGCTGTTTTTAACTATTCAAACTGATAAATTCAGATTTCTTTCGTTCGAAACGGTGGATTTTTGTGAAATCACGATAAAACTGCTGTTTTAAACTTGCAAAAACACAGAAAAACGCTGTTTTCAACTATTCAAACTGATAAATTCATGTTTCTTTCGTGCGAAACGGCGATTTATGAGAAATGACGATGAAATTGCTGTTTTAAACTTGCAAAAACATAGAAAAACGCTGTTTTGAACTATTCAAACTGACAAATTCATGTTTCTTTCGTGTGAAACGGCGATTTATGAGAAATGACGATAAAATTGCTGTTTTAAACTTGCAAAAACATGGAAAAACGCTGTTTTTAACTATTCAAACTGATAAATTCAGGTTTCTTTCGTTCGAAACGGTGGATTTTTGTGAAATCACGATAAAATTCCTGTTTAACTTGTAAAAACATTGAAAAACGCTGTTTTCAACTATTCAAACTGATAAATTCATGTTTCTTTCGTGCGAAACGGCGATTTATGAGAAATGACGATAAAATTGCTGTTTTAAACTTGCAAAAACATAGAAAAACGCTGTTTTGAACTATTCAAACTGACAAATTCATGTTTCTTTCGTGCGAAACGGCGATTTATGAGAAATGACGATACAATTGCTGTTTTAAACTTGCAAAAACATAGAAAAACGCTGTTTTGAACTATTCAAACTGACAAAGTCATGTTTCTTTCGTGCGAAACGGCGATTTATGAGAAATGACGATAAAATTGCTGTTTTAAACTTGCAAAAACATAGAAAAACGCTGTTTTTAACTATTCAAACTGATAAATTCAGGTTTCTTTCGTGCGAAACGGCGATTTATGAGAAATGACGATAAAATTGCTGTTTTAAACTTGCAAAAACAAAGAAAAACGTTGTTATTAACTATTCAAACTGACAAATTCATGTTTCTTTCGTGTGAAACGGCGATTTATCAGAAATGACGATAAAATTGCTGTTTTAAACTTGCAAAAACCTAGAAAAACGCTGTTTTGAACTATTCAAACTGACAAATTCATGTTTCTTTCGTGCGAAACGGCGATTTATGAGAAATGACGATAAAATTGCTGTTTTAAACTTGCAAAAACATAGTAAAACGCTGCTTTGAACTATTCAAACTGACAAAATCATGTTTCTTTCGTGTGAAACGGCGATTTATGAGAAATGACGATAAAATTGCTGTTTTAAACTTGCAAAAACATAGAAAAACGCTGTTTTGAACTATTCAAACTGACAAATTCATGTTTCTTTCATGCGAAACGGCGATTTATGAGAAATGACGATAAAATTGCTGTTTTAAACTTGCAAAAACATAGAAAAACGCTGTTTTCAACTATTCAAACTGATAAATTCATGTTTCTTACGTTTCAAACGGTGGATTTTTGTGAAATCACGATAAAATTGCTGTTTTAAACTTGCAAAAACATTGAAAAACGCTGTTTCAACTATTCAAACTGACAAATTCAGGTTTCTTTCGTGCGAAACGGCGATTTATGAGAAATGACGATAAAATTGCTGTTTTAAACTTGCAAAAACATAGAAAAACGCTGTTTTGAACTATTCAAACTGATAAATTCATGTTTCTTTCGTGCGAAACGGCGATTTATGAGAAATGACGATAAAATTGCTGTTTTAAACTTGCAAAAACATAGAAAAACGCTGTTTTGAACTATTCAAACTGACAAATTCATGTTTCTTTCGTGTGAAACGGCGATTTATGAGAAATGACGGTAAAATTGCTGTTTTAAACTTGCAAAAACATAGAAAAACGCTGTTTTGAACTATTCAAACTGACAAATTCATGTTTCTTTCGTGTGAAACGGCGATTTATGAGAAATGACGATAAAATTGCTGTTTAAACTTGCAAAAACATAGAAAAACGCTGTTTTCAACTAATCAAACTGACAAATTCATGTTTTTTTCGTGTGAAACGGCGATTTATGAGAAATGACGATAAAATTGCTGTTTTAAACTTGCAAAAACATAGAAAAACGCTGTTTTTAACTATTCAAACTGATAAATTCAGGTTTCTTTCTTTCAAAACGGTGGATTTTTGTGAAATCACGATAAAACTGCTGTTTTAAACTTGCAAAAACATAGAAAAACGCTATTTTTAATTATTCAAACTGATAAATTCATGTTTCTTTCGTGTGAAACGGCGATTTATGAGAAATGACGATAAAATTGCTGTTTTAAACTTGCAAAAACATAGAAAAACGTTGTTTTTAACTATTCAAACTGATAAATTCAGGTTTCTTTCGTTCGAAACGGTGGATTTTTGTGAAATCACCATAAAATTGCTGTTTTAAACTTGCAAAAACCTAGAAAAACGCTGTTTTGAACTATTCAAACTGACAAATTCATGTTTCTTTCGTGCGAAACGGCGATTTATGAGAAATGACGATAAAATTGCTGTTTTAAACTTGCAAAAACATAGTAAAACGCTGCTTTGAACTATTCAAACTGACAAAATCATGTTTCTTTCGTGTGAAACGGCGATTTATGAGAAATGACGATAAAATTGCTGTTTTAAACTTGCAAAAACATAGAAAAACGCTGTTTTGAACTATTCAAACTGACAAATTCATGTTTCTTTCATGCGAAACGGCGATTTATGAGAAATGACGATAAAATTGCTGTTTTAAACTTGCAAAAACATAGAAAAACGCTGTTTTCAACTATTCAAACTGATAAATTCATGTTTCTTACGTTTCAAACGGTGGATTTTTGTGAAATCACGATAAAATTGCTGTTTTAAACTTGCAAAAACATTGAAAAACGCTGTTTCAACTATTCAAACTGACAAATTCAGGTTTCTTTCGTGCGAAACGGCGATTTATGAGAAATGACGATAAAATTGCTGTTTTAAACTTGCAAAAACATAGAAAAACGCTGTTTTGAACTATTCAAACTGATAAATTCATGTTTCTTTCGTGCGAAACGGCGATTTATGAGAAATGACGATAAAATTGCTGTTTTAAACTTGCAAAAACATAGAAAAACGCTGTTTTGAACTATTCAAACTGACAAATTCATGTTTCTTTCGTGTGAAACGGCGATTTATGAGAAATGACGGTAAAATTGCTGTTTTAAACTTGCAAAAACATAGAAAAACGCTGTTTTGAACTATTCAAACTGACAAATTCATGTTTCTTTCGTGTGAAACGGCGATTTATGAGAAATGACGATAAAATTGCTGTTTAAACTTGCAAAAACATAGAAAAACGCTGTTTTGAACTATTCAAACTGACAAATTCATGTTTCTTTCGTGCGAAACGGCGATTTATGAGAAATGACGATAAAATTGCTGTTTTAAACTTGCAAGAACATAGAAAAACGCTGTTTTCAACTATTCAAACTGATAAATTCATGTTTTTTGCGTTTCAAACGGCGATTTATGAGAAATGACGATAAAATTGCTGTTTTAAACTTGCAAAAACATAGAAAAACGCTGTTTTCAACTATTCAAACTGATAAATTCATGTTTCTTACGTTTCAAACGGTGGATTTTTGTGAAATCACGATAAAATTGCTGTTTTAAACTTGCAAAAACATTGAAAAACGCTGTTTCAACTATTCAAACTGACAAATTCAGGTTTCTTTCGTGCGAAACGGCGATTTATGAGAAATGACGATAAAATTGCTGTTTTAAACTTGCAAAAACATAGAAAAACGCTGTTTTGAACTATTCAAACTGATAAATTCTTGTTTCTTTCGTGCGAAACGGCGATTTATGAGAAATGACGATAAAATTGCTGTTTTAAACTTGCAAAAACATAGAAAAAACGCTGTTTTGAACTATTCAAACTGACAAATTCATGTTTCTTTCGTGTGAAACGGCGATTTATGAGAAATGACGGTAAAATTGCTGTTTTAAAACTTGCAAAAACATAGAAAAACGCTGTTTTGAACTATTCAAACTGACAAATTCATGTTTCTTTCGTGTGAAACGGCGATTTATGAGAAATGACGATAAAATTGCTGTTTTAAACTTGCAAAAACATAAAAAAACGCTGTTTTGAACTATTCAAACTGACAAATTCATGTTTCTTTTGTGCGAAACGGCGATTTATGAGAAATGACGATAAAATTGCTGTTTTAAACTTGCAAGAACATAGAAAAACGCTGTTTTCAACTATTCAAACTGATAAATTCATGTTTTTTGCGTTTCAAACGGTGGATTTTTGTGAAATCACGATAAAATTGCTGTTTTAAACTTGCAAAAACATTGAAAAACGCTGTTTTCAACTATTCAAAGTGACAAATTCAGGTTTCTTTCGTGCGAAACGGCGATTTATGAGAAATGACGATAAAATTGCTGTTTTAAACTTGCAAAAACATAGAAAAACGCTGTTTTGAACTATTCAAACTGACAAATTCATGTTTTTTTCGTGCGAAACGGCGATTTATGAGAAATGACGATAAAATTGCTGTTTTAAACTTGCAAAAACATAGAAAAACGCTGTTTTCAACTACTCAAACTGATAAATTCATGTTTCTTACGTTTCAAACGGTGGATTTTTGTGAAATCACGATTAAATTGCTGTTTTAAACTTGCAAAAACATTGAAAAACGCTGTTTTCAACTATTCAAACTGACAAATTCAGGTTTCTTTCGTGCGAAACAGCGATTTATGAGAAATGACGATAAAATTGCTGTTTTAAACTTGCAAAAACATAGAAAAACGCTGTTTTGAACTATTCAAACTGACAAATTCATGTTTCCTTCGTGCGAAACGGCGATTTATGAGAAATGACGATAAAATTGCTGTTTTAAACTTGCAAAAACATAGAAAAACGCTGTTTTGAACTATTCAAACTGACAAATTCATGTTTCTTTCATGTGAAACGGCGATTTATGAGAAATGACGGTAAAATTGCTGTTTTAAACTTGCAAAAACATAGAAAAACGCTGTTTTGAACTATTCAAACTGACAAATTCATGTTTCTTTCGTGTGAAACGGCGATTTATGAGAAATGACGATAAAATTGCTGTTTTAAACTTGCAAAAACATAGAAAAACGCTGTTTTGAACTATTCAAACTGACAAATTCATGTTTCTTTCGTGCGAAACGGCGATTTATGAGAAATGACGATAAAATTGCTGTTTTAAACTTGCAAGAACATAGAAAAACGCTGTTTTCAACTATTCAAACTGATAAATTCATGTTTTTTACGTTTCAAACGGTGGATTTTGTGAAATCACGATAAAATTGCTGTTTTAAACTTGCAAAAACATTGAAAAACGCTGTTTTCAACTATTCAAAGTGACAAATTCAGGTTTCTTTCGTGCGAAACGGCGATTTATGAGAAATGACGATAAAATTGCTGTTTTAAACTTGCAAAAACATAGAAAAACGCTGTTTTGAACTATTCAAACTGACAAATTCATGTTTTTTTCGTGCGAAACGGCGATTTATGAGAAATGACGATAAAATTGCTGTTTTAAACTTGCAAAAACATAGAAAAAACGCTGTTTTCAACTATTCAAACTGATAAATTCATGTTTCTTACGTTTCAAACGGTGGATTTTTGTGAAATCACGATTAAATTGCTGTTTTAAACTTGCAAAAACATTGAAAAACGCTGTTTTCAACTATTCAAACTGACAAATTCAGGTTTCTTTCGTGTGAAACGGCGATTTATGAGAAATGACGATAAAATTGCTGTTTTAAACTTGCAAAAACATAGGAAAACGCTGTTTTGAACTATTCAAACTGACAAATTTATGTTTCTTTCGTGCGAAACGGCGATTTATGAGAAATGACGATAAAATTGCTGTTTTAAACTTGCAAAAACATACAAAAACGCTGTTTTGAACTATTCAAACTGACAAATTCATGTTTCTTTTGTGCGAAACGGCGATTTATGAGAAATGACGATAAAATTGCTGTTTTAAACTTGCAAGAACATAGAAAAACGCTGTTTTCAACTATTCAAACTGATAAATTCATGTTTTTTGCGTTTCAAACGGTGGATTTTTGTGAAATCACGATAAAATTGCTGTTTTAAACTTGCAAAAACATTGAAAAACGCTGTTTTCAACTATTCAAAGTGACAAATTCAGGTTTCTTTCGTGCGAAACGGCGATTTATGAGAAATGACGATAAAATTGCTGTTTTAAACTTGCAAAAACATAGAAAAACGCTGTTTTGAACTATTCAAACTGACAAATTCATGTTTTTTTCGTGCGAAACGGCGATTTATGAGAAATGACGATAAAATTGCTGTTTTAAACTTGCAAAAACATAGAAAAACGCTGTTTTCAACTACTCAAACTGATAAATTCATGTTTCTTACGTTTCAAACGGTAAATTTTTGTGAAATCACGATTAAATTGCTGTTTTAAAACTTGCAAAAACATTGAAAAACGCTGTTTTCAACTATTCAAACTGACAAATTCAGGTTTCTTTCGTGCGAAACAGCGATTTATGAGAAATGACGATAAAATTGCTGTTTTAAACTTGCAAAAACATAGAAAAACGCTGTTTTGAACTATTCAAACTGACAAATTCATGTTTCCTTCGTGCGAAACGGCGATTTATGAGAAATGACGATAAAATTGCTGTTTTAAACTTGCAAAAACATAGAAAAACGCTGTTTTGAACTATTCAAACTGACAAATTCATGTTTCTTTCGTGTGAAACGGCGATTTATGAGAAATGACGGTAAAATTGCTGTTTTAAACTTGCAAAAACATAGAAAAACGCTGTTTTGAACTATTCAAACTGACAAATTCATGTTTCTTTCGTGTGAAACGGCGATTTATGAGAAATGACGATAAAATTGCTGTTTTAAACTTGCAAAAACATAGAAAAACGCTGTTTTGAACTATTCAAACTGACAAATTCATGTTTCTTTCGTGCGAAACGGCGATTTATGAGAAATGACGATAAAATTGCTGTTTTAAACTTGCAAGAACATAGAAAAACGCTGTTTTCAACTATTCAAACTGATAAATTCATGTTTTTTACGTTTCAAACGGTGGATTTTTGTGAAATCACGATAAAATTGCTGTTTTAAACTTGCAAAAACATTGAAAAACGCTGTTTTCAACTATTCAAAGTGACAAATTCAGGTTTCTTTCGTGCGAAACGGCGATTTATGAGAAATGACGATAAAATTGCTGTTTTAAACTTGCAAAAACATAGAAAAACGCTGTTTTGAACTATTCAAACTGACAAATTCATGTTTTTTTCGTGCGAAACGGCGATTTATGAGAAATGACGATAAAATTGCTGTTTTAAACTTGCAAAAACATAGAAAAACGCTGTTTTCAACTATTCAAACTGATAAATTCATGTTTCTTACGTTTCAAACGGTGGATTTTTGTGAAATCACGATTAAATTGCTGTTTTAAACTTGCAAAAACATTGAAAAACGCTGTTTTCAACTATTCAAACTGAAAAATTCAGGTTTCTTTCGTGCAAAACGGCGATTTATGAGAAATGACGATAAAATTGCTGTTTTAAACTTGCAAAAACATAGAAAAAACGCTGTTATGAACTATTCAAACTGACAAATTCATGTTTCTTTCGTGCAAAACGGCGATTTATGAGAAATGACGATAAAGTTGCTGTTTAAAACTTGCAAAAACATAGAAAAACGCTGTTTTCAACTATTCAAACTGATAAATTCAAGTTTCTTTCGTGCGAAACGGCGATTTATGAGAAATGACGATAAAATTGCTGTTTTAAACTTGCAAAAACATAGAATAACGCTGTTTGAACTATTCAAACTGACAAATTCATGTTTCTTTCGTGTGAAACGGCGATTTATGAGAAATGGCAATAAAATTGCTGTTTTAAACTTGCAAAAACATAGAAAAACGCTGTTTTCAACTATTCAAACTGATAAATTTATGTTTCTTTCGTGCGAAACGGCGATTTATGAGAAATGACGATAAAATTGCTGTTTTAAACTTGCAAAAACATAGAAAAACGCTGTTTTTAACTATTCAAACTGATAAATTCAGATTTCTTTCGTTCGAAACGGTGGATTTTTGTGAAATCACGATAAAACTGCTGTTTTAAACTTGCAAAAACTTAGAAAAACGCTGTTTTCAACTATTCAAACTGATAAATTCATGTTTCTTTCGTGCGAAACGGCGATTTATGAGAAATGACGATAAAATTGCTGTTTTAAACTTGCAAAAACATAGAAAAACGCTGTTTTCAACCATTCAAACTGATAAATTCATGTTTCTTTCGTGCGAAACGGCGATTTATGAGAAATGACGATACAATTGCTGTTTTAAACTTGCAAAAACATAGAAAAACGCTGTTTTGAACTATTCAAACTGACAAATTCATGTTTCTTTAGTGCGAAACGGCGATTTATGAGAAATGACGATACAATTGCTGTTTTAAACTTGCAAAAACATAGAAAAAACGCTGTTTTGAACTATTCAAACTGACAAATTCATGATTCTTACGTTCGAAACGGTGGATTTTTGTGAAATCACGATAAAATTGCTGTTTTAAACTTGCAAAAACATAGAAAAACGCTGTTTTCAACTATTCAAACTGATAAATTCAGGTTTCTTTCGTGCGAAACGGCGATTTATGAGAAATGACGATAAAATTGCTGTTTTAAATTTGCAAAAACATAGAAAAACGCTGTTTTGAACTATTCAAACTGACAAATTCATGTTTCTTTCGTGTGAAACGGCGATATATGAGAAAAGACGATAAAATTGCTGTTTTAAACTTGCAAAAACATAGAAAAACGCTGTTTTGAACTATTCAAACTGACAAATACATGTTTCTTTTGTGCGAAACGGCGATTTATGAGAAATGACGATAAAATTGCTGTTTTAAACTTGCAAAAACATAGAAAAACGCTGTTTTAAACTATTCAAACTGATAAATTCATGTTTCTTACGTTCGAAACGGTGGATTTTTGTGAAATCACGATTAAATTGCTGTTTTAAACTTGCAAAAACATTGAAAAACGCTGTTTTGAACTATTCAAACTGACAAATTCATGTTTCTTCCGTGCGAAACGGCGATTTATGAGAAATGACGATACAATTGATGTTTTAAACTTGCAAAAACATAGAAAAACGCTGTTTTGAACTATTCAAACTGACAAATTCATGTTTCTTTCGTGCGAAACGGTGGATTTTTGTGAAATCACAATAAAATTGCTGTTTTAAACTTGCAAAAACATAGAAAAACGCTGTTTTGAACTAGTCAAACTGTTAAATTCATGTTTCTTACGTGCGAAACGGCGATTTATGAGAAATGACGATAAAATTGCTGTTTTAAATTTGCAAAAACATAGAAAAACGCTGTTTTGAACTATTCAAAATGACAAATTCATGTTTCTTTCGTGTGAAACGGCGATTTATGAGAAAAGACGATAAAATTGCTGTTTTAAACTTGCAAAAACATAAAAAAAACGCGGTTTTGAACTATTCAAACTGACAAATTAATGTTTCTTTCGTGCGAAACGGCGATTTATGAGAAATAACGATAAAATTGCTGTTTTAAACTTACAAAAACATAGAAAAACGCTGTTTTAAACTATTCAAACTGATAAATTCAGATTTCTTTCGTTCGAAACGGTGGATTTTTGTGAAATCACGATTAAATTGCTGTTTTAAACTTGCAAAAACATTGAAAAACGCTGTTTTCAACTATTCAAACTTACAAATTCATGTTTCTTCCGTTCGAAACTGCGATTTATGAGAAATTACGATAAAATTGCTGTTTTAAACTTGCAAAAACATAGAAAAACGCTGTTTTCAACTATTGAAACTGATAAATTCATGTTTCTTTCGTGCGATACGGCGATTCATGAGAAATGACGATAAAATTGCTGTTTTAAACTTGCAAAAACATAGAAAAACGCTGTTTTTAACTATTCAAACTGATAAATTCAGATTTCTTTCGTTCGAAACGGTGGATTTTTGTGAAATCACGATTAAATTGCTGTTTTAAACTTTCAAAAACATTGAAAAACGCTGTTTTCAACTATTCAAACTGATAAATTCATGTTTCTTTCGTGCGAAACGGCGATTTATGAGAAATGACGATAAAATTGCTGTTTTAAACTTACAAAAACATAGAAAAACGCTGTTTTAAACTATTCAAACTGATAAATTCATGTTTCTTACGTTCGAAAACGGTGGATTTTTGTGAAATCACGATTAAATTGCTGTTTTAAACTTGCAAAAACATTGAAAAACGCTGTTTTCAACTATTCAAACTGACAAATTCATGTTTCTTCCGTGCGAAACGGCGATTTATGAGAAATGACGAGAAAATTGCTGCTTTAAACTTGCAAAAACATAGAAAAACGCTGTTTTCAACTATTCAAACTGACAAATTCATGTTTCTTTCGTGTGAAACGGCGATTTATGAGAAATGACGATAAAATTGCTGTTTTAAACTTGCAAAAACATAGAAAAACGCTGTTTTGAACTATTCAAACTGACAAATTCATGTTTCTTTCGTGCGAAACGGCGATTTATGAGAAATGACGATAAAATTGCTGTTTTAAACTTGCAAAAACATAGAAAAACGCTGTTTTTAACTATTCAAACTGACAAATTCATGTTTCTTCCGTGGGAAACGGCGATTTATGAGAAATTACGATAAAATTGCTGTTTTAAACTTGCAAAAACATAGAAAAACGCTGTTTTCAACTATTCAAACTGATAAATTCATGTTTATTTCGTGCGAAACGGCGATTTATGAGAAATGACGATAAAATTGCAGTTTTAAACTTGCAAAAACATAGAAAAACGCTGTTTTGAACTATTCAAACTGACAAATTCATGTTTCTTTCGTGCGAAACGGCGATTTATGAGAAATGACGATAAAATTGCTGCTTTAAACTTGCAAAAACATAGAAAAACGCTGTTTTCAAATATTCAAACTGATAAATTCATGTTTCTTACGTGTCAAACGGTGGATTTTTGTAAAATCACGATAAAATTGCTGTTTTCAACTATTCAAACTGACAAATTCAGGTTTCTTTCGTGCGAAACGGCGATTTATGAGAAATGACGATAAAATTGCTGTTTTAAACTTGCAAAAACATAGAAAAACGCTGTTTTCAACTATTCAAACTGACAAATTCATGTTTCTTCCGTGCGAAACGGCGATTAATGAGAAATTACGATAAAATTGCTGTTTTAAACTTGCAAAAACATAGAAAAACCCTGTTTTGAACTAGTCAAACTGACAAATTCATGTTTCTTTCGAGCGAAACGGCGATTTATGAGAAATGACGATAAAATTGCTGTTTTAAACTTGCAAAAACATAGAAAAACGCTGCTTTCAACTATTCAAACTGATAAATTCATGTTTCTTTCGTGCGAAACGGCGATTTATGAGAAATGACGATAAAATTGCTGTTTTAAACTTGCAAAAACATAGAAAAACGCTGTTTTGAACTATTCAAACTGACAAATTCATGTTTCTTTCGTGCGAAACGGCGATTTATGAGAAATGACGATAAAATTGCTGTTTTAAACTTGCAAAAACATAGAAAAACGCTGTTTTAAACTATTCAAACTGATAAATTCATGTTTCTTACGTTCGAAACGGTGGATTTTTCTGAAATCACGATTAAATTGCTGTTTTAAACTTGCAAAAACATTGAAAAACGCTGTTTTCAACTATTCCAACTGACAAATTCATGTTTCTTCCGTGCGAAACGGCGATTTATGAGAAATTACGGTAAAATTGCTGTTTTAAACTTGCAAAAACATAGAAAAACGCTGTTTTGAACTAGTCAAACTGACAAATTCATGTTTCTTTCGTGCGAAACGGCGATTTATGAGAAATTACGATAAAATTGCTGTTTTAAACTTGCAAAAACATAGAAAAACGCTGTTTTGAACTAGTCAAACTGACAAATTCATGTTTCTTTCGAGCGATACGGCGATTTATGAGAAATGACGATAAAATTGCTGTTTTAAACTTGCAAAAACATAGAAAAACGCTGTTTTTAACTATTCAAACTGATAAATTCAGATTTCTTTCGTTCGAAACGGTGGATTTTTGTGAAATCACGATTAAATTGCTGTTTTAAACTTTCAAAAACATTGAAAAACGCTGTTTTCAACTATTCAAACTGATAAATTCATGTTTCTTTCGTGCGAAACGGCGATTTATGAGAAATGACGATAAAATTGCTGTTTTAAACTTGCAAAAACATAGAAAAACGCTGTTTTTAACTATTCAAACTGATAAATTCAGATTTCTTTCGTTCGAAACGGTGGATTTTTGTGAAATCACGATTAAATTGCTGTTTTAAACTTTCAAAAACATTGAAAAACGCTGTTTTCAACTATTCAAACTGATAAATTCATGTTTCTTTCGTGCGAAACGGCGATTTATGAGAAATGACGATAAAATTGCTGTTTTAAACTTGCAAAAACATAGAAAAACGCTGTTTTAAACTATTCAAACTGATAAATTCATGTTTCTTACGTTCGAAACGGTGGATTTTTCTGAAATCACGATTAAATTGCTGTTTTAAACTTGCAAAAACATTGAAAAACGCTGTTTTCAACTATTCCAACTGACAAATTCATGTTTCTTCCGTGCGAAACGGCGATTTATGAGAAATTACGGTAAAATTGCTGTTTTAAACTTGCAAAAACATAGAAAAACGCTGTTTTGAACTAGTCAAACTGACAAATTCATGTTTCTTTCGTGCGAAACGGCGATTTATGAGAAATTACGATAAAATTGCTGTTTTAAACTTGCAAAAACATAGAAAAACGCTGTTTTGAACTAGTCAAACTGACAAATTCATGTTTCTTTCGAGCGATACGGCGATTTATGAGAAATGACGATAAAATTGCTGTTTTAAACTTGCAAAAACATAGAAAAACGCTGTTTTTAACTATTCAAACTGATAAATTCAGATTTCTTTCGTTCGAAACGGTGGATTTTGTGAAATCACGATTAAATTGCTGTTTTAAACTTGCAAAAACATTGAAAAACGCTGTTTTTCAACTATTCAAACTGACAAATTCATGTTTCTTCCGTGCGAAACGGCGATTTATGAGAAATGACGAGAAAATTGCTGCTTTAAACTTGCAAAAACATAGAAAAACGCTGTTTTCAACTATTCAAACTGACAAATTCATGTTTCTTTCGTGTGAAACGGCGATTTATGAGAAATGACGATAAAATTGCTGTTTTAAACTTGCAAAAACATAGAAAAACGCTGTTTTGAACTATTCAAACTGACAAATTCATGTTTCTTTCGTGCGAAACGGCGATTTATGAGAAATGACGATAAAATTGCTGTTTTAAACTTGCAAAAACATAGAAAAACGCTGTTTTTAACTATTCAAACTGACAAATTCATGTTTCTTCCGTGGAAACGGCGATTTATGAGAAATTACGATAAAATTGCTGTTTTAAACTTGCAAAAACATAGAAAAACGCTGTTTTCAACTATTCAAACTGATAAATTCATGTTTATTTCGTGCGAAACGGCGATTTATGAGAAATGACGATAAAATTGCAGTTTTAAACTTGCAAAAACATAGAAAAACGCTGTTTGAACTATTCAAACTGACAAATTCATGTTTCTTTCGTGCGAAACGGCGATTTATGAGAAATGACGATAAAATTGCTGCTTTAAACTTGCAAAAACATAGAAAAACGCTGTTTTCAAATATTCAAACTGATAAATTCATGTTTCTTACGTGTCAAACGGTGGATTTTTGTAAAATCACGATAAAATTGCTGTTTTCAACTATTCAAACTGACAAATTCAGGTTCTTTCGTGCGAAACGGCGATTTATGAGAAATGACGATAAAATTGCTGTTTTAAACTTGCAAAAACATAGAAAAACGCTGTTTTCAACTATTCAAACTGACAAATTCATGTTTCTTCCGTGCGAAACGGCGATTAATGAGAAATTACGATAAAATTGCTGTTTTAAACTTGCAAAAACATAGAAAAACGCTGTTTTGAACTAGTCAAACTGACAAATTCATGTTTCTTTTGAGCGAAACGGCGATTTATGAGAAATGACGATAAAATTGCTGTTTTAAACTTGCAAAAACATAGAAAAACGCTGCTTTCAACTATTCAAACTGATAAATTCATGTTTCTTTCGTGCGAAACGGCGATTTATGAAAAAAAATGACGATAAAATTGCTGTTTTAAACTTGCAAAAACATAGAAAACCGCTGTTTTTAACTATTCAAACTGATAAATTCAGATTTCTTTCGTTCGAAACGGTGGATTTTTGTGAAATCACGATAAAACTGCTGTTTTAAACTTGCAAAAACATAGAAAAACGCTGTTTTGAACTATTCAAACTGACAAATTCATGATTCTTACGTTCGAAACGGTGGATTTTTGTGAAATCACGATAAAATTGCTGTTTTAAACTTGCAAAAACATAGAAAAACGCTGTTTTCAACTATTCAAACTGATAAATTCAGGTTTCTTTTGTGCGAAACGGCGATTTATGAGAAATGACGATGAAATTGCTGTTTTAAATTTGCAAAAACATAGAAAAACGCTGTTTTGAACTATTCAAACTGACAAATTCATGTTTCTTTCGTGTGAAACGGCGATATATGAGAAAAGACGATAAAATTGCTGTTTTAAACTTGCAAAAACATAGAAAAACGCTGTTTTGAACTATTCAAACTGACAAATTCATGTTTCTTTCGTGCGAAACGGCGATTTATGAGAAATGACGATAAAATTGCTGTTTTAAACTTGCAAAAACATAGAAAAACGCTGTTTTCAACTATTCAAACTGACAAATTCATGTTTCTTCCGTGCGAAACGGCGATTAATGAGAAATTACGATAAAATTGCTGTTTTAAACTTGCAAAAACATAGAAAAACGCTGTTTTGAACTAGTCAAACTGACAAATTCATGTTTCTTTTGAGCGAAACGGCGATTTATGAGAAATGACGATAAAATTGCTGTTTTAAACTTGCAAAAACATAGAAAAACGCTGCTTTCAACTATTCAAACTGATAGATTCATGTTTCTTTCGTGCGAAACGGCGATTTATGAGAAATGACGATAAAATTGCTGTTTTAAACTTGCAAAAACATAGAAAACCGCTGTTTTTAACTATTCAAACTGATAAATTCAGATTTCTTTCGTTCGAAACGGTGGATTTTTGTGAAATCACGATAAAACTGCTGTTTTAAACTTGCAAAAACATAGAAAAACGCTGTTTTGAACTATTCAAACTGACAAATTCATGATTCTTACGTTCGAAACGGTGGATTTTTGTGAAATCACGATAAAATTGCTGTTTTAAACTTGCAAAAACATTGAAAAACGCTGTTTTCAACTATTCAAACTGACAAATTCATGTTTCTTCCGTGCGAAACGGCGATTTATGAGAAATTACGGTAAAATTGCTGTTTTAAACTTGCAAAAACATAGAAAAACGCTGTTTTGAACTAGTCAAACTGACAAATTCATGTTTCTTTCGTGCGAAACGGCGATTTATGAGAAATTACGATAAAATTGCTGTTTTAAACTTGCAAAAACATAGAAAAACGCTGTTTTCAACTATTCAAACTGATAAATTCATGTTTCTTTCGTGCGAAACGGCGATTTATGAGAAATGACGATAAAATTGCTGTTTTAAACTTGCAAAAACATAGAAAAAACGCTGTTTTTAACTATTCAAACTGATAAATTCAGATTTCTTTCGTTCGAAACGGTGGATTTATGTGAAATCACGATAAAACTGCTGTTTTAAACTTGCAAAAACACAGAAAAACGCTGTTTTCAACTATTCAAACTGATAAATTCATGTTTCTTTCGTGCGAAACGGCGATTTAAGAGAAATGACGATAAAATTGCTGTTT
>CAWWDY010001858.1:0-38892 GCA_963942605.1 Poecilus cupreus
GTTCAAAACAGCGTTTTTCTATGTTTTTGCAAGTTTAAAACAGCAATTTTATCGTCATTTCTCATAAATCGCCGTTTCACACGAAAGAAACATGAACTTGTCAGTTTGAATAGTTAAAAACTGCGTTTTTCTATGTTTTTGCAAGTTTAAAACAGCAATTTTATCGTCATTTCTCATAAATCGCCGTTTCACACGAAAGAAAACTGAATTTATCAGTTTGAATAGTTAAAAACAGCGTTTTTCTATGTTTTTGCAAGTTTAAAACAGCAATTTTATCGTCATTTCTCATAAATCGCCGTTTCACACGAAAGAAACATGAATTTATCAGTTTGAATAGTTCAAAACAGCGTTTTTCTATGTTTTTGCAAGTTTAAAACAGCAGTTTTATCGTGATTTCACAAAATTCCACCGTTTCGAACGAAAGAAACCTGAATTTATCAGTTTGAATAGTTAAAAACAGCGTTTTTCTATGTTTTTTGCAAGTTTAAAACAGCAATTTTATCGTCATATCTCATAAATCGCCGTTTCACACGAAAGAAACATGAATTTGTCAGTTTGAATAGTGAAAACAGCGTTTTTCTATATTTTTGCAAGTTTAAAACAGCAATTTTATCGTCATTTCTCATAAATCGCCGTTTCACACGAAAGAAACATGAATTTGTCAGTTTGAATAGTTAAAAACAGCGTTTTTCTATGTTTTTGCAAGTTTAAAACAGCAATTTTATCGTCATTTCTCATAAATCGCCGTTTCACACAAAAGAAACCTGAATTTATCAGATTGAATAGTTAAAAACAGCGTTTTTCTATGTTTTTGCAAGTTTAAAACAGCAATTTTATCGTCATTTCTCATAAATCGCCGTTTCACACGAAAGAAACATGAATTTGTCAGTTTGAATAGTTCAAAACAGCGTTTTTCTATGTTTTTGCAAGTTTAAAACAGCTATTTTATCGTCATTTCTCATAAATCGCCGTTTCACACGAAAGAAACATGAATTTGTCAGTTTGAATAGTTCAAAACAGCGTTTTTCTATGTTTTTGCAAGTTTAAAACAGCAATTTTATCGTCATTTCTCATAAATCGCCGTTTCACACGAAAGAAACATGAATTTGTCAGTTTGAATAGTTCAAAACAGCGTTTTTCTATGTTTTTGCAAGTTTAAAACAGCAATTTTATCGTCATTTCTCATAAAACGCCGTTTCACACGAAAGAAACATGAATTGTCAGTTTGAATAATTAAAAACAGCGTTTTTCTATGTTTTTGCAAGTTTAAAACAGCAATTTTATCGTCATTTCTCATAAAACGCCGTTTCACACGAAAGAAACCTGAATTTATCAGTTTGAATAGTTCAAAACAGCGTTTTTCAATGTTTTTGCAAGTTTAAAACAGCAGTTTTATCGTGATTCACAAAAATCCACCGTTTCGAACGAAAGAAACCTGAATTTATCAGTTTGAATAGTTAAAAACAGCGTTTTTCTATGTTTTTGCAAGTTAAAAACAGCAATTTTATCGTCATTTCTCATAAATCGCCGTTTCACGCAAAAGAAACATGAATTTATCAGTTTGAATAGTTCAAAACAGCGTTTTTCTATGTTTTTGCAAGTTTAAAACAGCAATTTTATCGTCATTTCTCATAAATCGCCGTTTCACACGAAAGAAACATGAATTTGTCAGTTTGAATAGTTCAAAACAGCGTTTTTCTATGTTTTTGCAAGTTTAAAACAGCAATTTTATCGTCATTTCTCATAAATCGCCGTTTCACACGAAAGAAACATGAATTTGTCAGTTTGAATAGTTAAAAACTGCGTTTTTCTATGTTTTTGCAAGTTTAAAACAGCAATTTTATCGTCATTTCTCATAAATCGCCGTTTCACACGAAAGAAACCTGAATTTATCAGTTTGAATAGTTAAAAACAGCGTTTTTCTATGTTTTTGCAAGTTTAAACAGCAATTTTATCGTCATTTCTCATAAATCGCCGTTTCACACGAAAGAAACATGAATTTATCAGTTTGAATAGTTCAAAACAGCGTTTTTCTATGTTTTTGCAAGTTTAAAACAGCAGTTTTATCGTGATTTCACAAAAATCCACCGTTTCGAACGAAAGAAACCTGAATTTATCAGTTTGAATAGTTAAAAACAGCGTTTTTCTATGTTTTTGCAAGTTTAAAACAGCAATTTTATCGTCATATCTCATAAATCGCCGTTTCACACGAAAGAAACATGAATTTGTCAGTTTGAATAGTGAAAACAGCGTTTTTCTATATTTTTGCAAGTTTAAAACAGCAATTTTATCGTCATTTCTCATAAATCGCCGTTTCACACGAAAGAAACATGAATTTGTCAGTTTGAATAGTTAAAAACAGCGTTTTTCTATGTTTTTGCAAGTTTAAAACAGCAATTTTATCGTCATTTCTCATAAATCGCCGTTTCACACAAAAGAAACCTGAATTTATCCAGTTTGAATAGTTAAAAACAGCGTTTTTCTATGTTTTTGCAAGTTTAAACAGCAATTTTATCGTCATTTCTCATAAATCGCCGTTTCACACGAAAGAAACATGAATTTATCAGTTTGAATAGTTCAAAACAGCGTTTTTCTATGTTTTTGCAAGTTTAAAACAGCAGTTTTATCGTGATTTCACAAAAATCCACCGTTTCGAACGAAAGAAACCTGAATTTATCAGTTTGAATAGTTAAAAACAGCGTTTTTCTATGTTTTTGCAAGTTTAAAACAGCAATTTTATCGTCATTTCTCATAAATCGCCGTTTCACACGAAAGAAACATGAATTTGTCAGTTTGAATAGTTCAAAACAGCGTTTTTCTATGTTTTTGCAAGTTTAAAACAGCAATTTTATCGTCATTTCTCATAAATCGCCGTTTCACCACGAAAGAAACATGAATTTGTCAGTTTAATTGTTCAAAACAGCGTTTTTCTATGTTTTTTCATGTTTAAAACAGCAATTTTATCGTCATTTCTCATAAATCGCCGTTTCACACGAAAGAAACATGAATTTGTCAGTTTGAATAGTTGAAAACAGCGTTTTTCTATGTTTTTGCAAGTTTAAAACAGCAATTTTATCGTCATTTCTCATAAATCGCCGTTTCACACGAAAGAAACATGAATTTGTCAGTTTGAATAGTTCAAAACAGCGTTTTTCTATGTTTTTGCAAGTTTAAAACAGCAATTTTATCGTTATTTCTCACAAAAAACGCCGTTTCACACGAAAGAAACATGAATTTGTCAGTTTGAATAGTTTAAAACTGCGTTTTTCTATGTTTTTGCAAGTTTAAAACAGCAATTTTATCGTCATTTCTCAGAAATCGCCGTTTCACACGAAAGAAACCTGAATTTATCAGTTTGAATAGTTAAAAACAGCATTTTTCTATGTTTTTGCAAGTTAAAACAGCAGTTTTATCGTGATTTCACAAAAATCCACTGTTTCGAACGAAAGAAACCTGAATTTATCAGTTTGAATAGTTAAAAACAGCGTTTTTCTATGTTTTTGCAAGTTTAAAACAGCAATTTTATCGTCATTTCTCATAAATCGCCGTTTCACACGAAAGAAACATGAATTTATCAGTTTGAATAGTTAAAAACAGCGTTTTTCTATGTTTTTGCAAGTTTAAAACAGCAATTTTATCGTCATTTCTCATAAATCGCCGTTTCACACGAAAGAAACATGAATTTGTCAGTTTGAATAGTTCAAAACAGCGTTTTTCTATGTTTTTGCAAGTTTAAAACAGCAATTTTATCGTCATTTCTCATAAATCGCCGTTTTACACAAAAGAAACATGAATTTGTCAGTTTGAATAGTTCAAAACAGCGTTTTTCTATGTTTTTGCAAGTTTAAAACAGCAATTTTATCGTCATTTCTCATAAATCGCCGTTTCACTCGAAAGAAACCTGAATTTATCAGTTTGAATAGTTAAAAACAGCGTTTTTCTATGTTTTTGCAAGTTTAAAACAGCAATTTTATCGTCATTTCTCATAAATCGCCGTTTCACACGAAAGAAACATGAATTTATCAGTTTGAATAGTTCAAAACAGCGTTTTTCTATGTTTTTGCAAGTTTAAAACAGCAGTTTTATCGTGATTTCACAAAAATCCACCGTTTCGAACGAAAGAAACCTGAATTTATCAGTTTGAATAGTAAAAAACAGCGTTTTTCTATGTTTTTGCAAGTTTAAAACAGCAATTTTATCGTCATTTCTCATAAATCGCCGTTTCACACGAAAGAAATATGAATTTATCAGTTTGAATAGTTAAAAACAGCGTTTTTCTATGTTTTTGCAAGTTTAAAACAGCAATTTTATCGTCATTTCTCATAAATCGCCGTTTCACACGAAAGAAACATGAATTTATCAGTTTGAATAGTTCAAAACAGCATTTTTCTATGTTTTTGCAAGTTTAAAACAGCAGTTTTATCGTGATTTCACAAAAATCCACCGTTTCGAACGAAAGAAACCTGAATTTATCAGTTTGAATAGTTAAAAACAGCGTTTTTCTATGTTTTTGCAAGTTTAAAACAGCAATTTTATCGTCATTTCTCATAAATCGCCGTTTCACACGAAAGAAACATGAATTTGTCAGTTTGAATAGTTCAAAACAGCGTTTTTCTATGTTTTTGCAAGTTTAAAACAGCAATTTTATCATCATTTCTCATAAATCGCCGTTTCACACGAAAGAAACATGAATTTGTCAGTTTAATTGTTCAAAACAGCGTTTTTCTATGTTTTTTCATGTTTAAAACAGCAATTTTATCGTCATTTCTCATAAATCGCCGTTTCACACGAAAGAAACATGAATTTGTCAGTTTGAATAGTTGAAAACAGCGTTTTTCTATGTTTTTGCAAGTTTAAAACAGCAATTTTATCGTCATTTCTCATAAATCGCCGTTTCACACGAAAGAAACATGAATTTGTCAGTTTGAATAGTTCAAAACAGCGTTTTTCTATGTTTTTGCAAGTTTAAAACAGCAATTTTATCGTTATTTCTCACAAAACGCCGTTTCACACGAAAGAAACATGAATTTGTCAGTTTGAATAGTTTAAAACTGCGTTTTTCTATGTTTTTGCAAGTTTAAAACAGCAATTTTATCGTCATTTCTCAGAAATCGCCGTTTCACACGAAAGAAACCTGAATTTATCAGTTTGAATAGTTAAAAACAGCATTTTTCTATGTTTTTGCAAGTTAAAACAGCAGTTTTATCGTGATTTCACAAAAATCCACTGTTTCGAACGAAAGAAACCTGAATTTATCAGTTTGAATAGTTAAAAACAGCGTTTTTCTATGTTTTTGCAAGTTTAAAACAGCAATTTTATCGTCATTTCTCATAAATCGCCGTTTCACACGAAAGAAACATGAATTTATCAGTTTGAATAGTTAAAAACAGCGTTTTTCTATGTTTTTGCAAGTTTAAAACAGCAATTTTATCGTCATTTCTCATAAATCGCCGTTTCACACGAAAGAAACATGAATTTGTCAGTTTGAATAGTTCAAAACAGCGTTTTTCAATGTTTTTGCAAGTTTAAAACAGCAATTTTATCGTCATTTCTCATAAATCGCCGTTTTACACAAAAGAAACATGAATTTGTCAGTTTGAATAGTTCAAAACAGCGTTTTTCTATGTTTTTGCAAGTTTAAAACAGCAATTTTATCGTCATTTCTCATAAATCGCCGTTTCACTCGAAAGAAACCTGAATTTATCAGTTTGAATAGTTAAAAACAGCGTTTTTCTATGTTTTTGCAAGTTTAAAACAGCAATTTTATCGTCATTTCTCATAAATCGCCGTTTCACACGAAAGAAACATGAATTTATCAGTTTGAATAGTTCAAAACAGCGTTTTTCTATGTTTTTGCAAGTTTAAAACAGCAGTTTTATCGTGATTTCACAAAAATCTACCGTTTCGAACGAAAGAAACCTGAATTTATCAGTTTGAATAGTAAAAAACAGCGTTTTTCTATGTTTTTGCAAGTTAAAAACAGCAATTTTATCGTCATTTCTCATAAATCGCCGTTTCACACGAAAGAAATATGAATTTATCAGTTTGAATAGTTAAAAACAGCGTTTTTCTATGTTTTTGCAAGTTTAAAACAGCAATTTTATCGTCATTTCTCATAAATCGCCGTTTCACACGAAAGAAACATGAATTTATTAGTTTGAATAGTTCAAAACAGCGTTTTTCTATGTTTTTGCAAGTTTAAAACAGCAGTTTTATCGTGATTTCACAAAAATCCACCGTTTCGAACGAAAGAAACCTGAATTTATCAGTTTGAATAGTTAAAAACAGCGTTTTTCTATGTTTTTGCAAGTTTAAAACAGCAATTTTATCGTCATTTCTCATAAAACGCCGTTTCACACGAAAGAAACATGAATTTGTCAGTTTGAATAGTTCAAAACAGCGTTTTTCTATGTTTTTGCAAGTTTAAAACAGCAATTTTATCGTCATTTCTCATAAATCGCCGTTTCACACGAAAGAAACATGAATTTGTCAGTTTGAATAGTTCAAAACAGCGTTTTTCTATGTTTTTTCATGTTTAAAACAGCAATTTTATCGTCATTTCTCATAAATCGCCGTTTAACACGAAAGAAACATGAATATGTCAGTTTGAATAGTTGAAAACAGCGTTTTTCTATGTTTTTGCAAGTTTAAAACAGCAATTTTATCGTCATTTCTCATAAATCGCCGTTTCACATGAAAGAAACATGAATTTGTCAGTTTGAATAGTTCAAAAAAGCGTTTTTCTATGTTTTTGCAAGTTTAAAACAGCAATTTTATCGTCATTTCTCATAAAACGCCGTTTCACACGAAAGAAACATGAATTTGTCAGTTTGAATAGTTAAAAACAGCGTTTTTCTATGTTTTTGCAAGTTTAAAACAGCAATTTTATCGTCATTTCTCATAAAACGCCGTTTCACACGAAAGAAACCTGAATTTATCAGTTTGAATAGTTCAAAACAGCGTTTTTCAATGTTTTTGCAAGTTTAAAACAGCAGTTTTATCGTGATTTCACAAAAATCCACCGTTTCGAACAAAAGAAACCTGAATTTATCAGTTTGAATAGTTAAAAACAGCGTTTTTCTATGTTTTTGCAAGTTAAAAACAGCAATTTTATCGTCATTTCTCATAAATCGCCGTTTCACGCGAAAGAAACATGAATTTATCAGTTTGAATAGTTAAAAACAGCGTTTTTCTATGTTTTTGCAAGTTTAAAACAGCAATTTTATCGTCATTTCTTATAAATCGCCGTTTCACACGAAAGAAATATGAATTTATCAGTTTGAATAGTTAAAAACAGCGTTTTTCTATGTTTTTGCAAGTTTAAAACAGCAATTTTATCGTCATTTCTCATAAATCGCCGTTTCACACGAAAGAAACATGAATTTATTAGTTTGAATAGTTCAAAACAGCGTTTTTCTATGTTTTTGCAAGTTTAAAACAGCAGTTTTATCGTGATTTCACAAAAATCCACCGTTTCGAACGAAAGAAACCTGAATTTATCAGTTTGAATAGTTAAAAACAGCGTTTTTCTATGTTTTTGCAAGTTTAAAACAGCAATTTTATCGTCATTTCTCATAAAATGCCGTTTCACACGAAAGAAACATGAATTTGTCAGTTTGAATAGTTGAAAACAGCGTTTTTCTATGTTTTTGCAAGTTTAAAACAGCAATTTTATCGTCATTTCTCATAAATCGCCGTTTCACACGAAAGAAACATGAATTTGTCAGTTTGAATAGTTCAAAAAAGCGTTTTTCTATGTTTTTGCAAGTTTAAAACAGCAATGTTATCGTCATTTCTCATAAAACGCCGTTTCACACGAAAGAAACATGAATTTGTCAGTTTGAATAGTTAAAAACAGCGTTTTTCAATGTTTTTGCAAGTTTAAAACAGCAGTTTTATCGTGATTTCACAAAAATCCACCGTTTCGAACGAAAGAAACCTGATTTTATCAGTTTGAATAGTTAAAAACAGCGTTTTTCTATGTTTTTGCAAGTTAAAAACAGCAATTTTATCGTCATTTCTCATAAATCGCCGTTTCCCGTGAAAGAAACATGAATTTATCAGTTTGAATAGTTAAAAACAGCGTTTTTCTATGTTTTTGCAAGTTTAAAACAGCAATTTTATCGTCATTTCTCATAAATCGCCGTTTCACACGAAAGAAACATGAATTTGTCAGTTTCAATAGTTCAAAACAGCGTTTTTCTATGTTTTTGCAAGTTTAAAACAGCAATTTTATCGTCATTTCTCATAAATCGCCGTTTCACACGAAAGAAACATGAATTTGTCAGTTTGAATAGTTCAAAACAGCGTTTTTCTATGTTTTTGCAAGTTTAAAACAGCAATTTTATCGTCATTTCTCATAAATCGCCGTTTCACACGATAGAAACATGAATTTGTCAGTTTGAATAGTTAAAAACTGCGTTTTTCTATGTTTTTGCAAGTTTAAAACAGCAATTTTATCGTCATTTCTCATAAATCGCCGTTTCACACGAAAGAAACCTGAATTTATCAGTTTGAATAGTTAAAAACAGCGTATTTCTATGTTTTTGCAAGTTTAAAACAGCAATTTTATCGTCATTTCTCATAAATCGCCGTTTCACACGAAAGAAACATGAATTTATCAGTTTGAATAGTTCAAAACAGCGTTTTTCTATGTTTTTGCAAGTTTAAAACAGCAGTTTTATCGTGATTTCACAAAAATCCACCGTTTCGAACGAAAGAAACCTGAATTTATCAGTTTGAATAGTTCAAAACAGCGTTTTTCAATGTTTTTGCAAGTTTAAAACAGCAGTTTTATCGTGATTTCACAAAAATCCACCGTTTCGAACGAAAGAAACCTGAATTTATCAGTTTGAATAGTTAAAAACAGCGTTTTTCTATGTTTTTGCAAGTTAAAAACAGAAATTTTATCGTCATTTCTCATAAATCGCCGTTTCCCGCGAAAGAAACATGAATTTATCAGTTTGAATAGTTAAAAACAGCGTTTTTCTATGTTTTTGCAAGTTTAAAACAGCAATTTTATCGTCATTTCTCATAAATCGCCGTTTCACACGAAAGAAACATGAATTTGTCAGTTTGAATAGTTCAAAACAGCGTTTTTCTATGTTTTTGCAAGTTTAAAACAGCAATTTTATCGTCATTTCTCATAAATCGCCGTTTCACACGAAAGAAACATGAATTTGTCAGTTTGAATAGTTCAAAACAGCGTTTTTCTATGTTTTTGCAAGTTTAAAACAGCAGTTTTATCGTGATTTCACAAAAATCCACCGTTTCGAACGAAAGAAACCTGAATTTATCAGTTTGAATAGTTAAAAACAGCGTTTTTCTATGTTTTTGCAAGTTTAAAACAGCAATTTTATCGTCATTTCTCATAAATCGCCGTTTCACACGAAAGAAACATGAATTTGTCAGTTTGAATAGTTCAAAACAGCGTTTTTCTATGTTTTTGCAAGTTTAAAACAGCAATTTTATCGTCATTTCTCATAAATCGCCGTTTCACACGAAAGAAACATGAATTTGTCAGTTTCAATAGTTCAAAACAGCGTTTTTCTATGTTTTTGCAAGTTTAAAACAGCAATTTTATCGTCATTTCTCATAAATCGCCGTTTCACACGAAAGAAACATGAATTTGTCAGTTTGAATAGTTCAAAACAGCGTTTTTCTATGTTTTTGCAAGTTTAAAACAGCAATTTTATCGTCATTTCTCATAAATCGCCGTTTCACACGAAAGAAACATGAATTTGTCAGTTTGAATAGTTAAAAACTGCGTTTTTCTATGTTTTTGCAAGTTTAAAACAGCAATTTTATCGTCATTTCTCATAAATCGCCGTTTCACACGAAAGAAACCTGAATTTATCAGTTTGAATAGTTAAAAACAGCGTTTTTCTATGTTTTTGCAAGTTTAAAACAGCAATTTTATCGTCATTTCTCATAAATCGCCGTTTCACACGAAAGAAACATGAATTTATCAGTTTGAATAGTTCAAAACAGCGTTTTTCTATGTTTTTGCAAGTTTAAAACAGCAGTTTTATCGTGATTTCACAAAAATCCACCGTTTCGAACGAAAGAAACCTAAATTTATCAGTTTGAATAGTTCAAAACAGCGTTTTTCAATGTTTTTGCAAGTTTAAAACAGCAGTTTTATCGTGATTTCACAAAAATCCACCGTTTCGAACGAAAGAAACCTGAATTTATCAGTTTGAATAGTTAAAAACAGCGTTTTTCTATGTTTTTGCAAGTTAAAAACAGCAATTTTATCGTCATTTCTCATAAATCGCCGTTTCCCGCGAAAGAAACATGAATTTATCAGTTTGAATAGTTAAAAACAGCGTTTTTCTATGTTTTTGCAAGTTTAAAACAGCAATTTTATCGTCATTTCTCATAAATCGCCGTTTCACACGAAAGAAACATGAATTTGTCAGTTTCAATAGTTCAAAACAGCGTTTTTCTATGTTTTTGCAAGTTTAAAACAGCAATTTTATCGTCATTTCTCATAAATCGCCGTTTCACACGAAAGAAACATGAATTTGTCAGTTTGAATAGTTCAAAACAGCGTTTTTCTATGTTTTTGCAAGTTTAAAACAGCAGTTTTATCGTGATTTCACAAAAATCCACCGTTTCGAACGAAAGAAACCTGAATTTATCAGTTTGAAGAGTTAAAAACAGCGTTTTTCTATGTTTTTGCAAGTTTAAAACAGCAATTTTATCGTCATTTCTCATAAATCGCCGTTTCACACGAAAGAAACATGAATTTGTCAGTTTGAATAGTTCAAAACAGCGTTTTTCTATGTTTTTGCAAGTTTAAAACAGCAAATTTATCGTCATTTCTCATAAATCGCCGTTTTACACGAAAGAAACATGAATTTGTCAGTTTGTATAGTTCAAAACAGCGTTTTTCTATGTTTTTGCAAGTTTAAAACAGCAATTTTATCGTCATTTCTCATAAATCGCCGTTTCACTCGAAAGAAACCTGAATTTATCAGTTTGAACAGTTAAAAACAGCGTTTTTCTATGTTTTTGCAAGTTTAAAACAGCAATTTTATCGTCATTTCTCATAAATCGCCGTTTCACACGAAAGAAACATGAATTTATCAGTTTGAATAGTTCAAAACAGCGTTTTTCTATGTTTTTGCAAGTTTAAAACAGCAGTTTTATCGTGATTTCACAAAAATTTACCGTTTCGAACGAAAGAAACCTGAATTTTTCAGATTGAATAGTAAAAAACAGCGTTTTTCTATGTTTTTGCAAGTTTAAAACAGCAATTTTATCGTCATTTCTCATAAATCGCCGTTTCACACGAAAGAAATATGAATTTGTCAGTTTGAATAGTTCAAAACAGCGTTTTTCTATGTTTTTTCATGTTTAAAACAGCAATTTTATCGTCATTTCTCATAAATCGCCGTTTCACACGAAAGAAACATGAATTTGTCAGTTTGAATAGTTGAAAACAGCGTTTTTCTATGTTTTTGCAAGTTTAAAACAGCAATTTTATCGTCATTTCTCATAAATCGCCGTTTCACACGAAAGAAACATGAATTTGTCAGTTTGAATAGTTCAAAACAGCGTTTTTCTATGTTTTTGCAAGTTTAAAACAGCAATTTTATCGTCATTTCTCATAAATCGCCGTTTCACACGAAAGAAACATGAATTTGTCAGTTTGAATAGTTAAAAACAGCGTTTTTCTATGTTTTTGCAAGTTTAAAACAACAATTTTATCGTCATTTCTCATAAAACGCCATTTCACACGAAAGAAACCTGAATTTATCAGTCTGAATAGTTCAAAACAGCGTTTTTCAATGTTTTTGCAAGTTTAAAACAGCAGTTTTATCGTGATTTCACAAAAATCTACCGTTTCGAACGAAAGAAACCTGAATTTATCAGTTTGAATAGTTAAAAACAGCGTTTTTCTATGTTTTTGCAAGTTTAAAACAGCAATTTTATCGTCATTTCTCATAAATCGCCGTTTCACACGAAAGAAACATGAATTTGTCAGTTTGAATAGTTCAAAACAGCGTTTTTCTATGTTTTTGCAAGTTTAAAACAGCAATTTTATCGTCATTTCTCATAAATCGCCGTTTCACTCGAAAGAAACCTGAATTTATCAGTTTGAATAGTTAAAAACAGCGTTTTTCTATGTTTTTGTAAGTTTAAAACAGCAATTTTATCGTCATTTCTCATAAATCGCCGTTTCACACGAAAGAAACATGAATTTATCAGTTTGAATAGTTCAAAACAGCGTTTTTCTATGTTTTTGCAAGTTTAAAACAGCAGTTTTATCGTGATTTCACAAAAATCCACCGTTTCGAACGAAAGAAACCTGAATTTTTCAGTTTGAATAGTAAAAAACAGCGTTTTTCTATGTTTTTGCAAGTTTAAAACAGCAATTTTATCGTCATTTCTCATAAATCGCCGTTTCACACGAAAGAAACATGAATTTGTCAGTTTGAATAGTTAAAAACAGCGTTTTTCTATGTTTTTGCAAGTTTAAAACAGCAATTTTATCGTCATTTCTCATAAAACGCCGTTTCACACGAAAGAAACCTGAATTTATCAGTTTGAATAGTTCAAAACAGCGTTTTTCAATGTTTTTGCAAGTTTAATACAGCAGTTTTATCGTAATTTCACAAAAATCCACCGTTTCGAACGAAAGAAACCTGAATTTATCAGTTTGAATAGTTAAAAACAGCGTTTTTCTATGTTTTTGCAAGTTAAAAACAGCAATTTTATCGTCATTTCTCATAAATCGCCGTTTCACGCGAAAGAAACATGAATTTATCAGTTTGAATAGTTAAAAACAGCGTTTTTCTATGTTTTTGCAAGTTTAAAACAGCAATTTTATCGTCATTTCTCATAAATCGCCGTTTCACACGAAAGAAACATGAATTTGTCAGTTTGAATAGTTCAAAACAGCGTTTTTCTATGTTTTTGCAAGTTTAAAACAGCAATTTTATCGTCATTTCTCATAAATCGCCGTTTCACACGAAAGAAACATGAATTTGTCAGTTTGAATAGTTAAAAACTGCGTTTTTCTATGTTTTTGCAAGTTTAAAACAGCAATTTTATCGTCATTTCTCATAAATCGCCGTTTCACACGAAAGAAACCTGAATTTATCAGTTTGAATAGTTAAAAACAGCGTTTTTCTATGTTTTTGCAAGTTTAAAACAGCAATTTTATCGTCATTTCTAATAAATCGCCGTTTCACACGAAAGAAACATGAATTTATCAGTTTGAATAGTTCAAAACAGCGTTTTTCTATGTTTTTGCAAGTTTAAAACAGCAGTTTTATCGTGATTTCACAAAAATCCACCGTTTCGAACGAAAGAAACCTGAATTTATCAGTTTGAATAGTTAAAAACAGCGTTTTTCTATGTTTTTGCAAGTTTAAAACAGCAATTTTATCGTCATTTCTCATAAATCGCCGTTTCACACAAAAGAAACATGAATTTGTCAGTTTGAATAGTTCAAAACAGCGTTTTTCTATGTTTTTGCAAGTTTAAAACAGCAGTTTTATCGTGATTTCACAAAAATCCACCGTTTCGAACGAAAGAAACCTGAATTTATCAGTTTGAATAGTTAAAAACAGCGTTTTTCTATGTTTTTGCAAGTTTAAAACAGCAATTTTATCGTCATTTCTCATAAATCGCCGTTTCACACGAAAGAAACATGAATTTGTCAGTTTGAATAGTTCAAAACAGCGTTTTTCTATGTTTTTGCAAGTTTAAAACAGCAATTTTATCGTCATTTCTCATAAATCGCCGTTTCACACGAAAGAAACATGAATTTGTCAGTTTCAATAGTTCAAAACAGCGTTTTTCTATGTTTTTGCAAGTTTAAAACAGCAATTTTATCGTCATTTCTCATAAATCGCCGTTTCACACGAAAGAAACATGAATTTGTCAGTTTGAATAGTTCAAAACAGCGTTTTTCTATGTTTTTGCAAGTTTAAAACAGCAATTTTATCGTCATTTCTCATAAATCGCCGTTTCACACGAAAGAAACATGAATTTGTCAGTTTGAATAGTTAAAAACTGCGTTTTTCTATGTTTTTGCAAGTTTAAAACAGCAATTTTATCGTCATTTCTCATAAATCGCCGTTTCACACGAAAGAAACCTGAATTTATCAGTTTGAATAGTTAAAAACAGCGTTTTTCTATGTTTTTGCAAGTTTAAAACAGCAATTTTATCGTCATTTCTCATAAATCGCCGTTTCACACGAAAGAAACATGAATTTATCAGTTTGAATAGTTCAAAACAGCGTTTTTCTATGTTTTTGCAAGTTTAAAACAGCAGTTTTATCGTGATTTCACAAAAATCCACCGTTTCAAACGAAAGAAACCTGAATTTATCAGTTTGAATAGTTCAAAACAGCGTTTTTCAATGTTTTTGCAAGTTTAAAACAGCAGTTTTATCGTGATTTCACAAAAATCCACCGTTTCGAACGAAAGAAACCTGAATTTATCAGTTTGAATAGTTAAAAACAGCGTTTTTCTATGTTTTTGCAAGTTAAAAACAGCAATTTTATCGTCATTTCTCATAAATCGCCGTTTCCCGCGAAAGAAACATGAATTTATCAGTTTGAATAGTTAAAAACAGCGTTTTTCTATGTTTTTGCAAGTTTAAAACAGCAATTTTATCGTCATTTCTCATAAATCGCCGTTTCACACGAAAGAAACATGAATTTGTCAGTTTCAATAGTTCAAAACAGCGTTTTTCTATGTTTTTGCAAGTTTAAAACAGCAATTTTATCGTCATTTCTCATAAATCGCCGTTTTACACGAAAGAAACATGAATTTGTCAGTTTGTATAGTTCAAAACAGCGTTTTTCTATGTTTTTGCAAGTTTAAAACAGCAATTTTATCGTCATTTCTCATAAATCGCCGTTTCACTCGAAAGAAACCTGAATTTATCAGTTTGAACAGTTAAAAACAGCGTTTTTCTATGTTTTTGCAAGTTTAAAACAGCAATTTTATCGTCATTTCTCATAAATCGCCGTTTCACACGAAAGAAACATGAATTTATCAGTTTGAATAGTTCAAAACAGCGTTTTTCTATGTTTTTGCAAGTTTAAAACAGCAGTTTTATCGTGATTTCACAAAAATTTACCGTTTCGAACGAAAGAAACCTGAATTTTTCAGTTTGAATAGTAAAAAACAGCGTTTTTCTATGTTTTTGCAAGTTTAAAACAGCAATTTTATCGTCATTTCTCATAAATCGCCGTTTCACACGAAAGAAACATGAATTTGTCAGTTTGAATAGTTCAAAACAGCGTTTTTCTATGTTTTTTCATGTTTAAAACAGCAATTTTATCGTCATTTCTCATAAATCGCCGTTTCACACGAAAGAAACATGAATTTGTCAGTTTGAGTAGTTGAAAACAGCGTTTTTCTATGTTTTTGCAAGTTTAAAACAGCAATTTTATCGTCATTTCTCATAAATCGCCGTTTCACACGAAAGAAACATGAATTTGTCAGTTTGAATAGTTCAAAACAGCGTTTTTCTATGTTTTTGCAAGTTTAAAACAGCAATTTTATCGTCATTTCTCATAAATCGCCGTTTCACACGAAAGAAACATGAATTTGTCAGTTTGAATAGTTAAAAACAGCGTTTTTCTATGTTTTTGCAAGTTTAAAACAGCAATTTTATCGTCATTTCTCATAAAACGCCATTTCACACGAAAGAAACCTGAATTTATCAGTCTGAATAGTTCAAAACAGCGTTTTTCAATGTTTTTGCAAGTTTAAAACAGCAGTTTTATCGTGATTTCACAAAAATCCACCGTTTCGAACGAAAGAAACCTGAATTTATCAGTTTGAATAGTTAAAAACAGCGTTTTTCTATGTTTTTGCAAGTTAAAAACAGCAATTTTATCGTCATTTCTCATAAATCGCCGTTTCACGCGAAAGAAACATGAATTTATCAGTTTGAATAGTTAAAAACAGCGTTTTTCTATGTTTTTGCAAGTTTAAAACAGCAATTTTATCGTTATTTCTCATAAATCGCCGTTTCACACGAAAGAAACATGAATTTGTCAGTTTGAATAGTTCAAAACAGCGTTTTTCTATGTTTTTGCAAGTTTAAAACAGCAATTTTATCGTCATTTCTCATAAATCGCCGTTTCACACGAAAGAAACATGAATTTGTCAGTTTGAATAGTTCAAAACAGCGTTTTTCTATGTTTTTGCAAGTTTAAAACAGCAATTTTATCGTCATTTCTCATAAATCGCCGTTTCACACGAAAGAAACATGAATTTGTCAGTTTGAATAGTTAAAAACTGCGTTTTTCTATGTTTTTGCAAGTTTAAAACAGCAATTTTATCGTCATTTCTCATAAATCGCCGTTTCACACGAAAGAAACCTGAATTTATCAGTTTGAATAGTTAAAAACAGCGTTTTTCTATGTTTTTGCAAGTTTAAAACAGCAATTTTATCGTCATTTCTCATAAATCGCCGTTTCACACGAAAGAAGCATGAATTTATCAGTTTGAATAGTTCAAAACAGCGTTTTTCTATGTTTTTGCAAGTTTAAAACAGCAGTTTTATTGTGATTTCACAAAAATCCACCGTTTCAAACGAAAGAAACCTGAATTTATCAGTTTGAATAGTTAAAAACAGCGTTTTTCTATGTTTTTGCAAGTTTAAAACAGCAATTTTATCGTCATTTCTCATAAATCGCCGTTTCACACGAAAGAAACATGAATTTGTCAGTTTGAATAGTTCAAAACAGCGTTTTTCTATGTTTTTGCAAGTTTAAAACAGCAATTTTATCGTCATTTCTCATAAATCGCCGTTTCACACGAAAGAAACATGAATTTGTCAGTTTGAATAGTTAAAAACTGCGTTTTTCTATGTTTTTGCAAGTTTAAAACAGCAATTTTATCGTCATTTCTCATAAATCGCCGTTTCACACGAAAGAAACCTGAATTTATCAGTTTGAATAGTTAAAAACAGCGTTTTTCTATGTTTTTGCAAGTTTAAAACAGCAATTTTATCGTCATTTCTAATAAATCGCCGTTTCACACGAAAGAAACATGAATTTATCAGTTTGAATAGTTCAAAACAGCGTTTTTCTATGTTTTTGCAAGTTTAAAACAGCAGTTTTATCGTGATTTCACAAAAATCCACCGTTTCGAACGAAAGAAACCTGAATTTATCAGTTTGAATAGTTAAAAACAGCGTTTTTCTATGTTTTTGCAAGTTTAAAACAGCAATTTTATCGTCATTTCTCATAAATCGCCGTTTCACACAAAAGAAACATGAATTTGTCAGTTTGAATAGTTCAAAACAGCGTTTTTCTATGTTTTTGCAAGTTTAAAACAGCAGTTTTATCGTGATTTCACAAAAATCCACCGTTTCGAACGAAAGAAACCTGAATTTATCAGTTTGAATAGTTAAAAACAGCGTTTTTCTATGTTTTTGCAAGTTTAAAACAGCAATTTTATCGTCATTTCTCATAAATCGCCGTTTCACACGAAAGAAACATGAATTTGTCAGTTTGAATAGTTCAAAACAGCGTTTTTCTATGTTTTTGCAAGTTTAAAACAGCAATTTTATCGTCATTTCTCATAAATCGCCGTTTCACACGAAAGAAACATGAATTTGTCAGTTTCAATAGTTCAAAACAGCGTTTTTCTATGTTTTTGCAAGTTTAAAACAGCAATTTTATCGTCATTTCTCATAAATCGCCGTTTCACACGAAAGAAACATGAATTTGTCAGTTTGAATAGTTCAAAACAGCGTTTTTCTATGTTTTTGCAAGTTTAAAACAGCAATTTTATCGTCATTTCTCATAAATCGCCGTTTCACACGAAAGAAACATGAATTTGTCAGTTTGAATAGTTAAAAACTGCGTTTTTCTATGTTTTTGCAAGTTTAAAACAGCAATTTTATCGTCATTTCTCATAAATCGCCGTTTCACACGAAAGAAACCTGAATTTATCAGTTTGAATAGTTAAAAACAGCGTTTTTCTATGTTTTTGCAAGTTTAAAACAGCAATTTTATCGTCATTTCTCATAAATCGCCGTTTCACACGAAAGAAACATGAATTTATCAGTTTGAATAGTTCAAAACAGCGTTTTTCTATGTTTTTGCAAGTTTAAAACAGCAGTTTTATCGTGATTTCACAAAAATCCACCGTTTCAAACGAAAGAAACCTGAATTTATCAGTTTGAATAGTTCAAAACAGCGTTTTTCAATGTTTTTGCAAGTTTAAAACAGCAGTTTTATCGTGATTTCACAAAAATCCACCGTTTCGAACGAAAGAAACCTGAATTTATCAGTTTGAATAGTTAAAAACAGCGTTTTTCTATGTTTTTGCAAGTTAAAAACAGCAATTTTATCGTCATTTCTCATAAATCGCCGTTTCCCGCGAAAGAAACATGAATTTATCAGTTTGAATAGTTAAAAACAGCGTTTTTCTATGTTTTTGCAAGTTTAAAACAGCAATTTTATCGTCATTTCTCATAAATCGCCGTTTCACACGAAAGAAACATGAATTTGTCAGTTTCAATAGTTCAAAACAGCGTTTTTCTATGTTTTTGCAAGTTTAAAACAGCAATTTTATCGTCATTTCTCATAAATCGCCGTTTCACACGAAAGAAACATGAATTTGTCAGTTTGAATAGTTCAAAACAGCGTTTTTCTATGTTTTTGCAAGTTTAAAACAGCAGTTTTATCGTGATTTCACAAAAATCCACCGTTTCGAACGAAAGAAACCTGAATTTATCAGTTTGAATAGTTAAAAACAGCGTTTTTTCTATGTTTTTGCAAGTTTAAAACAGCAATTTTATCGTCATTTCTCATAAATCGCCGTTTCACACGAAAGAAACATGAATTTGTCAGTTTGAATAGTTCAAAACAGCGTTTTTCTATGTTTTTGCAAGTTTAAAACAGCAATTTTATCGTCATTTCTCATAAATCGCCGTTTTACACGAAAGAAACATGAATTTGTCAGTTTGTATAGTTCAAAACAGCGTTTTTCTATGTTTTTGCAAGTTTAAAACAGCAATTTTATCGTCATTTCTCATAAATCGCCGTTTCACTCGAAAGAAACCTGAATTTATCAGTTTGAACAGTTAAAAACAGCGTTTTTCTATGTTTTTGCAAGTTTAAAACAGCAATTTTATCGTCATTTCTCATAAATCGCCGTTTCACACGAAAGAAACATGAATTTATCAGTTTGAATAGTTCAAAACAGCGTTTTTCTATGTTTTTGCAAGTTTAAAACAGCAGTTTTATCGTGATTTCACAAAAATTTACCGTTTCGAACGAAAGAAACCTGAATTTTTCAGTTTGAATAGTAAAAAACAGCGTTTTTCTATGTTTTTGCAAGTTTAAAACAGCAATTTTATCGTCATTTCTCATAAATCGCCGTTTCACACGAAAGAAACATGAATTTGTCAGTTTGAATAGTTCAAAACAGCGTTTTTCTATGTTTTTTCATGTTTAAAACAGCAATTTTATCGTCATTTCTCATAAATCGCCGTTTCACACGAAAGAAACATGAATTTGTCAGTTTGAGTAGTTGAAAACAGCGTTTTTCTATGTTTTTGCAAGTTTAAAACAGCAATTTTATCGTCATTTCTCATAAATCGCCGTTTCACACGAAAGAAACATGAATTTGTCAGTTTGAATAGTTCAAAACAGCGTTTTTCTATGTTTTTGCAAGTTTAAAACAGCAATTTTATCGTCATTTCTCATAAATCGCCGTTTCACACGAAAGAAACATGAATTTGTCAGTTTGAATAGTTAAAAACAGCGTTTTTCTATGTTTTTGCAAGTTTAAAACAGCAATTTTATCGTCATTTCTCATAAAACGCCATTTCACACGAAAGAAACCTGAATTTATCAGTCTGAATAGTTCAAAACAGCGTTTTTCAATGTTTTTGCAAGTTTAAAACAGCAGTTTTATCGTGATTTCACAAAAATCCACCGTTTCGAACGAAAGAAACCTGAATTTATCAGTTTGAATAGTTAAAAACAGCGTTTTTCTATGTTTTTGCAAGTTAAAAACAGCAATTTTATCGTCATTTCTCATAAATCGCCGTTTCACGCGAAAGAAACATGAATTTATCAGTTTGAATAGTTAAAAACAGCGTTTTTCTATGTTTTTGCAAGTTTAAAACAGCAATTTTATCGTTATTTCTCATAAATCGCCGTTTCACACGAAAGAAACATGAATTTGTCAGTTTGAATAGTTCAAAACAGCGTTTTTCTATGTTTTTGCAAGTTTAAAACAGCAATTTTATCGTCATTTCTCATAAATCGCCGTTTCACACGAAAGAAACATGAATTTGTCAGTTTGAATAGTTCAAAACAGCGTTTTTCTATGTTTTTGCAAGTTTAAAACAGCAATTTTATCGTCATTTCTCATAAATCGCCGTTTCACACGAAAGAAACATGAATTTGTCAGTTTGAATAGTTAAAAACTGCGTTTTTCTATGTTTTTGCAAGTTTAAAACAGCAATTTTATCGTCATTTCTCATAAATCGCCGTTTCACACGAAAGAAACCTGAATTTATCAGTTTGAATAGTTAAAAACAGCGTTTTTCTATGTTTTTGCAAGTTTAAAACAGCAATTTTATCGTCATTTCTCATAAATCGCCGTTTCACACGAAAGAAGCATGAATTTATCAGTTTGAATAGTTCAAAACAGCGTTTTTCTATGTTTTTGCAAGTTTAAAACAGCAGTTTTATTGTGATTTCACAAAAATCCACCGTTTCAAACGAAAGAAACCTGAATTTATCAGTTTGAATAGTTAAAAACAGCGTTTTTCTATGTTTTTGCAAGTTTAAAACAGCAATTTTATCGTCATTTCTCATAAATCGCCGTTTCACACGAAAGAAACATGAATTTGTCAGTTTGAATAGTTCAAAACAGCGTTTTTCTATGTTTTTGCAAGTTTAAAACAGCAATTTTATCGTCATTTCTCATAAATCGCCGTTTTACACGAAAGAAACATGAATTTGTCAGTTTGAATAGTTCAAAACAGCGTTTTTCTATGTTTTTGCAAGTTTAAAACAGCAATTTTATCGTCATTTCTCATAAATCGCCGTTTCACTCGAAAGAAACCTGAATTTATCAGTTTGAATAGTTAAAAACAGCGTTTTTCTATGTTTTTGTAAGTTTAAAACAGCAATTTTATCGTCATTTCTCATAAATCGCCGTTTCACACGAAAGAAACATGAATTTATCAGTTTGAATAGTTCAAAACAGCGTTTTTCTATGTTTTTGCAAGTTTAAAACAGCAGTTTTATCGTGATTTCACAAAAATCCACCGTTTCGAACGAAAGAAACCTGAATTTTTCAGTTTGAATAGTAAAAAACAGCGTTTTTCTATGTTTTTGCAAGTTTAAAACAGCAATTTTATCGTCATTTCTCATAAATCGCCGTTTCACACGAAAGAAACATGAATTTGTCAGTTTGAATAGTTCAAAACAGCGTTTTTCTATGTTTTTGCAAGTTTAAAACAGCAATTTTATCGTCATTTCTCATAAATCGCCGTTTCACACGAAAGAAACATGAATTTGTCAGTTTGAATAGTTAAAAACTGCGTTTTTCTATGTTTTTGCAAGTTTAAAACAGCAATTTTATCGTCATTTCTCATAAATCGCCGTTTCACACGAAAGAAACCTGAATTTATCAGTTTGAATAGTTAAAAACAGCGTTTTTCTATGTTTTTGCAAGTTTAAAACAGCAATTTTATCGTCATTTCTCATAAATCGCCGTTTCACACGAAAGAAACATGAATTTGTCAGTTTGAATAGTTCAAAACAGCGTTTTTCTATGTTTTTGCAAGTTTAAAACAGCAATTTTATCGTCATTTCTCATAAATCGCCGTTTCACACGAAAGAAACATGAATTTGTCAGTTTGAATAGTTAAAAACTGCGTTTTTCTATGTTTTTGCAAGTTTAAAACAGCAATTTTATCGTCATTTCTCATAAATCGCCGTTTCACACGAAAGAAACCTGAATTTATCAGTTTGAATAGTTAAAAACAGCGTTTTTCTATGTTTTTGCAAGTTTAAAACAGCAATTTTATCGTCATTTCTCATAAATCGCCGTTTCACACGAAAGAAGCATGAATTTATCAGTTTGAATAGTTCAAAACAGCGTTTTTCTATGTTTTTGCAAGTTTAAAACAGCAGTTTTATTGTGATTTCACAAAAATCCACCGTTTCAAACGAAAGAAACCTGAATTTATCAGTTTGAATAGTTAAAAACAGCGTTTTTCTATGTTTTTGCAAGTTTAAAACAGCAATTTTATCGTCATTTCTCATAAATCGCCGTTTCACACGAAAGAAACATGAATTTGTCAGTTTGAATAGTTCAAAACAGCGTTTTTCTATGTTTTTGCAAGTTTAAAACAGCAATTTTATCGTCATTTCTCATAAATCGCCGTTTTACACGAAAGAAACATGAATTTGTCAGTTTGAATAGTTCAAAACAGCGTTTTTCTATGTTTTTGCAAGTTTAAAACAGCAATTTTATCGTCATTTCTCATAAATCGCCGTTTCACTCGAAAGAAACCTGAATTTATCAGTTTGAATAGTTAAAAACAGCGTTTTTCTATGTTTTTGTAAGTTTAAAACAGCAATTTTATCGTCATTTCTCATAAATCGCCGTTTCACACGAAAGAAACATGAATTTATCAGTTTGAATAGTTCAAAACAGCGTTTTTCTATGTTTTTGCAAGTTTAAAACAGCAGTTTTATCGTGATTTCACAAAAATCCACCGTTTCGAACGAAAAAAACCTGAATTTTTCAGTTTGAATAGTAAAAAACAGCGTTTTTCTATGTTTTTGCAAGTTTAAAACAGCAATTTTATCGTCATTTCTCATAAATCGCCGTTTCACACGAAAGAAACATGAATTTGTCAGTTTGAATAGTTCAAAACAGCGTTTTTCTATGTTTTTGCAAGTTTAAAACAGCAATTTTATCGTCATTTCTCATAAATCGCCGTTTCACACGAAAGAAACATGAATTTGTCAGTTTGAATAGTTAAAAACTGCGTTTTTCTATGTTTTTGCAAGTTTAAAACAGCAATTTTATCGTCATTTCTCATAAATCGCCGTTTCACACGAAAGAAACCTGAATTTATCAGTTTGAATAGTTAAAAACAGCGTTTTTCTATGTTTTTGCAAGTTTAAAACAGCAATTTTATCGTCATTTCTCATAAATCGCCGTTTCACACGAAAGAAACATGAATTTATCAGTTTGAATAGTTCAAAACAGCGTTTTTCTATGTTTTTGCAAGTTTAAAACAGCAGTTTTATCGTGATTTCACAAAAATCCACCGTTTCGAACGAAAGAAACCTGAATTTATCAGTTTGAATAGTTAAAAACAGCGTTTTTCTATGTTTTTGCAAGTTTAAAACAGCAATTTTATCGTCATTTCTCATAAATCGCCGTTTCACACGAAAGAAACATGAATTTGTCAGTTTGAATAGTTCAAAACAGCGTTTTTCTATGTTTTTGCAAGTTTAAAACAGCAATTTTATCGTCATTTCTCATAAATCGCCGTTTTACACGAAAGAAACATGAATTTGTCAATTTGAATAGTTCAAAACAGCGTTTTTCTATGTTTTTGCAAGTTTAAAACAGCAATTTTATCGTCATTTCTCATAAATCGCCGTTTCCCTCGAAAGAAACCTGAATTTATCAGTTTGAATAGTTAAAAACAGCGTTTTTCTATGTTTTTGCAAGTTTAAAACAGCAATTTTATCGTCATTTCTCATAGTTTCACACGAAAGAAACAAGAATTTATCAGTTTGAATAGTTCAAAACAGCGTTTTTTTATGTTTTTGCAAGTTTAAAACAGCAGTTTTATCGTGATTTCACAAAAATCCACCGTTTCGAACGAAAGAAACCTGAATTTTTCAGTTTGAATAGTAAAAAACAGCGTTTTTCTATGTTTTTGGAAGTTTAAAACAGCAATTTTATCGTCATTTCTCATAAATCGCCGTTTCACACGAAAGAAACATGAATTTGTCAGTTTGAATAGTTCAAAACAGCGTTTTTCTATGTTTTTTCATGTTTAAAACAGCAATTTTATCGTCATTTCTCATAAATCGCCGTTTCACACGAAAGAAACATGAATTTGTCAGTTTGAATAGTTGAAAACAGCGTTTTTCTATGTTTTTGCAAGTTTAAAACAGCAATTTTATCGTCATTTCTCATAAATCGCCGTTTCACACGAAAGAAACATGAATTTGTCAGTTTGAATAGTTCAAAACAGCGTTTTTCTATGTTTTTGCAAGTTTAAAACAGCAATTTTATCGTCATTTCTCATAAATCGCCGTTTCACACGAAAGAAACATGAATTTGTCAGTTTGAATAGTTAAAAACAGCGTTTTTCTATGTTTTTGCAAGTTTAAAACAGCAATTTTATCGTCATTTCTCATAAAACGCCGTTTCACACGAAAGAAACCTGAATTTATCAGTTTGAATAGTTCAAAACAGCGTTTTTCAATGTTTTTGCAAGTTTAAAACAGCAGTTTTATCGTGATTTCACAAAAATCCACCGTTTCGAACGAAAGAAACCTGAATTTATCAGTTTGAATAGTTAAAAACAGCGTTTTTCTATGTTTTTGCAAGTTAAAAACAGCAATTTTATCGTCATTTCTCATAAATCGCCGTTTCACGCGAAAGAAACATGAATTTATCAGTTTGAATAGTTAAAAACAGCGTTTTTCTATGTTTTTGCAAGTTTAAAACAGCAATTTTATCGTCATTTCTCATAAATCGCCGTTTCACACGAAAGAAACATGAATTTGTCAGTTTGAATAGTTCAAAACAGCGTTTTTCTATGTTTTTGCAAGTTTAAAACAGCAATTTTATCGTCATTTCTCATAAATCGCCGTTTCACACGAAAGAAACATGAATTTGTCAGTTTGAATAGTTCAAAACAGCTTTTTTCTATGTTTTTGCAAGTTTAAAACAGCAATTTTATCGTCATTTCTCATAAATAGCCGTTTCACACGAAAGAAACATGAATTTGTCAGTTTGAATAGTTAAAAACTGCGTTTTTCTATGTTTTTGCAAGTTTAAAACAGCAATTTTATCGTCATTTGTCATAAATCGCCGTTTCACACGAAAGAAACCTGAATTTATCAGTTTGAATAGTTAAAAACAGCGTTTTTCTATGTTTTTGCAAGTTTAAAACAGCAATTTTATCGTCATTTCTCATAAATCGCCGTTTCACACGAAAGAAACATGAATTTATCAGTTTGAATAGTTCAAAACAGCGTTTTTCTATGTTTTTGCAAGTTTAAAACAGCAGTTTTATCGTGATTTCACAAAAATCTACCGTTTCGAACGAAAGAAACCTGAATTTATCAGTTTGAATAGTTAAAAACAGCGTTTTTCTATGTTTTTGCAAGTTTAAAACAGCAATTTTATCGTCATTTCTCATAAATCGCCGTTTCACACGAAAGAAACATAAATTTGTCAGTTTGAATAGTGGAAAACAGCGTTTTTCTATATTTTTGCAAGTTTAAAACAGCAATTTTATCGTCATTTCTCATAAATCGCCGTTTCACACGAAAGAAACATGAATTTGTCAGTTTGAATAGTTAAAAACAGCGTTTTTCTATGTTTTTGCAAGTTTAAAACAGCAATTTTATCGTCATTTCTCATAAATCGCCGTTTCACACGAAAGAAACCTGAATTTATCAGTTTGAATAGTTAAAAACAGCGTTTTTCTATGTTTTTGCAAGTTTAAAACAGCAATTTTATCGTCATTTCTCATAAATCGCCGTTTCACACGAAAGAAACATGAATTTATCAGTTTGAATAGTTCAAAACAGCGTTTTTCTATGTTTTTGCAAGTTTAAAACAGAAGTTTTATCGTGATTTCACAAAAATCCACCGTTTCGAACGAAAGAAACCTGAATTTATCAGTTTGAATAGTTAAAAACAGCGTTTTTCTATGTTTTTGCAAGTTTAAAACAGCAATTTTATCGTCATTTCTCATAAATCGCCGTTTCACACGAAAGAAACATGAATTTGTCAGTTTGAATAGTTCAAAACAGCGTTTTTCTATGTTTTTGCAAGTTTAAAACAGCAATTTTATCGTCATTTCTCATAAATCGCCGTTTCACACGAAAGAAACATGAATTTGTCAGTTTGAATAGTTCAAAACAGCGTTTTTCTATGTTTTTTCATGTTTAAAACAGCAATTTTATCGTCATTTCTCATAAATCGCCGTTTCACACGAAAGAAACATGAATTTATCAGTTTGAATAGTTGAAAACAGCGTTTTTCTATGTTTTTGCAAGTTTAAAACAGCAATTTTATCGTCATTTCTCATAAATCGCCGTTTCACACGAAAGAAACATGAATTTGTCAGTTTGAATAGTTCAAAACAGCGTTTTTCTATGTTTTTGCAAGTTTAAAACAGCAATTTTATCGTTATTTCTCATAAAACGCCGTTTCACACGAAAGAAACATGAATTTGTCAGTTTGAATAGTTAAAAACTGCGTTTTTCTATGTTTATGCAAGTTTAAAACAGCAATTTTATCGTCATTTCTCATAAATCGCCGTTTCACACGAAAGAAACCTGAATTTATCAGTTTGAATAGTTAAAAACAGCGTTTTTCTATGTTTTTGCAAGTTTAAAACAGCAGTTTTATCGTGATTTCACAAAAATCCACTATTTCGAACCAAAGAAACCTGAATTTATCAGTTTGAATAGTTAAAAACAGCGTTTTTCTATGTTTTTGCAAGTTTAAAACAGCAATTTTATCGTCATTTCTCATAAATCGCCGTTTCACACGAAAGAAACATGAATTTGTCAGTTTGAATAGTTTAAAACAGTGTTTTTCTATGTTTTTGCAAGTTTAAAACAGCAATTTTATCGTCATTTCTCATAAATCACCGTTTCACACGAAAGAAACCTGAATTTATCAGTTTGAATAGTTCAAAACAGCGTTTTTCTATGTTTTTGCAAGTTAAAAACAGCAATTTTATCGTCATTTCTCATAAATCGCCGTTTCACGCGAAAGAAACATGAATTTATCAGTTTGAATAGTTAAAAACAGCGTTTTTCTATGTTTTTGCAAGTTTAAAACAGCAATTTTATCGTCATTTCTCATAAATCGCCGTTTCACACGAAAGAAACATGAATTTGTCAGTTTGAATAGTTCAAAACAGCGTTTTTCTATGTTTTTGCAAGTTTAAAACAGCAATTTTATCGTCATTTCTCATAAATCGCCGTTTCACACGAAAGAAACATGAATTTGTCAGTTTGAATAGTTCAAAACAGCGTTTTTCTTTGTTTTTTCATGTTTAAAACAGCAATTTTATCGTCATTTCTCATAAATCGCCGTTTCACACGAAAGAAACATGAATTTGTCAGTTTGAATAGTTGAAAACAGCGTTTTTCTATGTTTTTGCAAGTTTAAAACAGCAATTTTAACGTCATTTCTCATAAATCGCCGTTTCACACGAAAGAAACATGAATTTATCAGTTTGAATAGGTCAAAACAGCGTTTTTCTATGTTTTTGCAAGTTTAAAACAGCAATTTTATCGTCATTTCTCATAAAACGCCGTTTCACACGAAAGAAACATGAATTTGTCAGTTTGAATAGTTAAAAACAGCGTTTTTCTATGTTTTTGCAAGTTTAAAACAGCAATTTTATCGTCATTTCTCATAAATCGCCGTTTCACACGAAAGAAACCTGAATTTATCAGTTTGAATAGTTAAAAACAGCGTTTTTCTATGTTTTTGCAAGTTTAAAACAGCAATTTTATCGTCATTTCTCATAAATCGCCGTTTCACACGAAAGAAACATGAATTTATCAGTTTGAATAGTTCAAAACAGCGTTTTTCTATGTTTTTGCAAGTTTAAAACAGCAGTTTTATCGTGATTTCACAAAAATCCACCGTTTCGAACGAAAGAAACCTGAATTTATCAGTTTGAATAGTTAAAAACAGCGTTTTTCTATGTTTTTGCAAGTTTAAAACAGCAATTTTATCGTCATTTCTCATAAATCGCCGTTTCACACGAAAGAAACATGAATTTGTCAGTTTGAATAGTTCAAAACAGCGTTTTTCTATGTTTTTGCAAGTTTAAAACAGCAATTTTATCGTCATTTCTCATAAATTGCCGTTTCACACGAAAGAAACATGAATTTGTCAGTTTGAATAGTTCAAAACAGCGTTTTTCTATGTTTTTTCATGTTTAAAACAGCAAATTTATCGTCATTTCTCATAAATCGCCGTTTCACACGAAAGAAACATGAATTTATCAGTTTGAATAGTTGAAAACAGCGTTTTTCTATGTTTTTGCAAGTTTAAAACAGCAATTTTATCGTCATTTCTCATAAATCGCCGTTTCACACGAAAGAAACATGAGTTTGTCAGTTTGAATAGTTCAAAACAGCGTTTTTCTATGTTTTTGCAAGTTTAAAACAGCAATTTTATCGTTATTTCTCATAAAACGCCGTTTCACAAGAAAGAAACATGAATTTGTCAGTTTGAATAGTTAAAAACTGCGTTTTTCTATGTTTATGCAAGTTTAAAACAGCAATTTTATCGTCATTTCTCATAAATCGCCGTTTCACACGAAAGAAACCTGAATTTATCAGTTTGAATAGTTAAAAACAGCGTTTTTCTATGTTTTTGCAAGTTTAAAACAGCAGTTTTATCGTGATTTCACAAAAATCCACTATTTCGAACGAAAGAAACCTGAATTTATCAGTTTGAATAGTTAAAAACAGCGTTTTTCTATGTTTTTGCAAGTTTAAAACAGCAATTTTATCGTCATTTCTCATAAATCGCCGTTTCACACGAAAGAAACATGAATTTGTCAGTTTGAATAGTTTAAAACAGTGTTTTTCTATGTTTTTGCAAGTTTAAAACAGCAATTTTATCGTCATTTCTCATAAATCGCCGTTTCACACGAAAGAAACATGAATTTGTCAGTTTGAATAGTTCAAAACAGCGTTTTTCTATGTTTTTGCAAGTTTAAAACAGCAATTTTATCGTCATTTCTCATAAAACGCCGTTTCACACGAAAGAAACATGAATTTGTCAGTTTGAATAGTTAAAAACAGCGTTTTTCTATGTTTTTGCAAGTTTAAAACAGCAATTTTATCGTCATTTCTCTTAAATCACCGTTTCACACGAAAGAAACCTGAATTTATCAGTTTGAATAGTTCAAAACAGCGTTTTTCTATGTTTTTGCAAGTTTAAAACAGCAGTTTTATCGTGATTTTACAAAAATCCACCGTTTCGAAAGAAAGAAACCTGAATTTATCAGTTTGAATAGTTAAAAACAGCGTTTTTCTATGTTTTTGCTAGTTTAAAACAGCAATTTTATCGTCATTTCTCAGAAATCGCCGTTTCACACGAAAGAAACATGAATTTGTCAGTTTGAATAGTTCAAAACAGCGTTTTTCTATGTTTTTTCATGTTTAAAACAGCAATTTTATCGTCATTTCTCATAAATCGCCGTTTCACACGAAAGAGACATGAATTTGTCAGTTTGAATAGTTGAAAACAGCGTTTTTCTATGTTTTTGCAAGTTTAAAACCGCAATTTTATCGTCATTTCTCATAAATCGCCGTTTCACACGAAAGAAAATGAATTTGTCAGTTTGAATAGTTCAAAACAGCGTTTTTCTATGTTTTTGCAAGTTAAAAACAGCAATTTTATCGTCATTTCTCATAAATCGCCGTTTCACGCGAAAGAAAAATGAATTTATCAGTTTGAATAGTTAAAAACAGCGTTTTTCTATGTTTTTGCAAGTTTAAAACAGCAATTTTATCGTCATTTCTCATAAATCGCCGTTTCACACGAAAGAAACATGAATTTGTCAGTTTGAATAGTTCAAAACAGCGTTTTTCTATGTTTTTGCAAGTTTAAAACAGCAACTTTATCGTCATTTCTCATAAATCGCCGTTTCACACGAAAGAAACATGAATTTGTCAGTTTGAATAGTTCAAAACAGCGTTTTTCTATGTTTTTGCAAGTTTAAAACAGCAATTTTATCGTCATTTCTCATAAATCGCCGTTTCACACGAAAGAAACCTGAATTTATCAGTTTGAATAGTTAAAAACAGCGTTTTTCTATGTTTTTGCAAGTTTAAAACAGCAATTTTATCGTCATTTCTCATAAATCGCCGTTTCACACGAAAGAAACATGAATTTATCAGTTTGAATAGTTCAAAACAGCGTTTTTCTATGTTTTTGCAAGTTTAAAACAGCAGTTTTATCGTGATTTCACAAAAATCCACCGTTTCGAACGAAAGAAACCTGAATTTATCAGTTTGAATAGTTAAAAACAGCGTTTTTCTATGTTTTTGCAAGTTTAAAACAGCAATTTTATCGTCATTTCTCATAAATCGCCGTTTTACACGAAAGAAACATGAATTTGTCAGTTTGAATAGTTCAAAACAGCGTTTTTCTATGTTTTTGCAAGTTTAAAACAGCAATTTTATCGTCATTTCTCATAAATCGCCGTTTCACACGAAAGAAACATGAATTTGTCAGTTTGAATAGTTCAAAACAGCGTTTTTCTATGTTTTTTCATGTTTAAAACAGCAATTTTATCGTCATTTCTCATAAATCGCCGTTTCACACGAAAGAAACATGAATTTATCAGTTTGAATAGTTGAAAACAGCGTTTTTCTATGTTTTTGCAAGTTTAAAACAGCAATTTTATCGTCATTTCTCATAAATCGCCGTTTCACACGAAAGAAACATGAATTTGTCAGTTTGAATAGTTCAAAACAGCGTTTTTCTATGTTTTTGCAAGTTTAAAACAGCAATTTTATCGTTATTTCTCATAAAACGCCGTTTCACACGAAAGAAACATGAATTTGTCAGTTTGAATAGTTAAAAACTGCGTTTTTCTATGTTTATGCAAGTTTAAAACAGCAATTTTATCGTCATTTCTCATAAATCGCCGTTTCACACGAAAGAAACCTGAATTTATCAGTTTGAATAGTTAAAAACAGCGTTTTTCTATGTTTTTGCAAGTTTAAAACAGCAGTTTTATCGTGATTTCACAAAAATCCACTATTTCGAACGAAAGAAACCTGAATTTATCAGTTTGAATAGTTAAAAACAGCGTTTTTCTATGTTTTTGCAAGTTTAAAACAGAAATTTTATCGTCATTTCTCATAAATCGCCGTTTCACACGAAAGAAACATGAATTTGTCAGTTTGAATAGTTTAAAACAGTGTTTTTCTATGTTTTTGCAAGTTTAAAACAGCAATTTTATCGTCATTTCTCATAAATCGCCGTTTCACACGAAAGAAACATGAATTTGTCAGTTTGAATAGTTCAAAACAGAGTTTTTCTATGTTTTTGCAAGTTTAAAACAGCAATTTTATCGTCATTTCTCATAAAACGCCGTTTCACACGAAAGAAACATGAATTTGTCAGTTTGAATAGTTAAAAACAGCGTTTTTCTATGTTTTTGCAAGTTTAAAACAGCAATTTTATTGTCATTTCTCATAAATCACCGTTTCACACGAAAGAAACCTGAATTTATCAGTTTGAATAGTTCAAAACAGCGTTTTTCTATGTTTTTGCAAGTTTAAAACAGCAGTTTTATCGTGATTTTACAAAAATCCACCGTTTCGAACGAAAGAAACCTGAATTTATCAGTTTGAATAGTTAAAAACAGCGTTTTTCTATGTTTTTGCTAGTTTAAAACCGCAATTTTCAATTTTATCGTCATTCTCATAAATCGCCGTTTCACACGAAAGAAAATGAATTTGTCAGTTTGAATAGTTCAAAACAGCGTTTTTCTATGTTTTTGCAAGTTAAAAACAGCAATTTTATCGTCATTTCTCATAAATCGCCGTTTTCACGCGAAAGAAACATGAATTTATCAGTTTGAATAGTTAAAAACAGTGTTTTTCTATGTTTTTGCAAGTTTAAAACAGCAATTTTATCGTCATTTCTCATAAATCGCCGTTTCACACGAAAGAAACATGAATTTGTCAGTTTGAATAGTTCAAAACAGCGTTTTTCTATGTTTTTGCAAGTTTAAAACAGCAATTTTATCGTCATTTCTCATAAATCGCCGTTTCACACGAAAGAAACATGAATTTGTCAGTTTGAATAGTTCAAAACAGCGTTTTTCTATGTTTTTTCATGTTTAAAACAGCAATTTTATCGTCATTTCTCATAAATCGCCGTTCACACGAAAGAAACATGAATTTGTCAGTTTAGAATAGTTGAAAACAGCGTTTTTCTATGTTTTTGCAAGTTTAAAACAGCAATTTTATCGTCATTTCTCATAAATCGCCGTTTCACACGAAAGAAACATGAATTTATCAGTTTGAATAGGTCAAAACAGCGTTTTTCTATGTTTTTGCAAGTTAAAACAGCAATTTTATCGTCACTTCTCATAAAACGCCGTTTCACACGAAAGAAACATGAATTTGTCAGTTTGAATAGTTAAAAAAACAGCGTTTTTCTATGTTTTTGCAAGTTTAAAACAGCAATTTTATCGTCATTTCTCATAAATCGCCGTTTCACACGAAAGAAACCTGAATTTATCAGTTTGAATAGTTAAAAACAGCGTTTTTCTATGTTTTTGCAAGTTTAAAACAGCAATATTATCGTCATTTCTCATAAATCGCCGTTTCACACGAAAGAAACATGAATTTATCAGTTTGAATAGTTCAAAACAGCGTTTTTCTATGTTTTTGCAAGTTTTAAAACAGCAGTTTTATCGTGATTTCACAAAAATCCACCGTTTTCGAACGAAAGAAACCTGAATTTATCAGTTTGAATAGTTAAAAACAGCGTTTTTCTATGTTTTTGCAAGTTTAAAACAGCAATTTTATCGTCATTTCTCATAAATCGCCGTTTCACACGAAAGAAACATGAATTTGTCAGTTTGAATAGTTCAAACAGCGTTTTTTCTATGTTTTTGCAAGTTTAAAACAGCAATTTTATCGTCATTTCTCATAAATCGCCGTTTCACACGAAAGAAACATGAATTTGTCAGTTTGAATAGTTCAAAACAGCGTTTTTCTATGTTTTTTCATGTTTAAAAACAGCAATTTTATCGTCATTTCTCATAAATCGCCGTTTCACACGAAAGAAACATGAATTTATCAGGTTGAATAGTTGAAAACAGCGTTTTTCTATGTTTTTTGCAAGTTTAAAACAGCAATTTTATCGTCATTTCTCATAAATCGCCGTTTCACACGAAAGAAACATGAATTTGTCAGTTTGAATAGTTCAAAACAGCGTTTTTCTATGTTTTTTGCAAGTTTAAAACAGCAATTTTATCGTTACTTCTCATAAAACGCCGTTTCACACGAAAGAAACATGAATTTGTCAGTTTGAATAGTTAAAAACTGCGTTTTTTTCTATGTTTATGCAAGTTTAAAACAGCAATTTTATCGTCATTTCTCATAAATCGCCGTTTCACACGAAAGAAACCTGAATTTATCAGTTTGAATAGTTAAAAACAGCTTTTTCTATGTTTTTGCAAGTTTAAAACAGCAGTTTTATCGTGATTTCACAAAAATCCACTATTTCGAACGAAGAAACCTGAATTTATCAGTTTGAATAGTTAAAAACAGCGTTTTTTCTATGTTTTTGCAAGTTTAAAACAGCAATTTTATCGTCATTTCTCATAAATCGCCGTTTCACACGAAAGAAACATGAATTTGTCAGTTTGAATAGTTTTAAAACAGTGTTTTTCTATGTTTTTGCAAGTTTAAAACAGCAATTTTATCGTCATTTCTCATAAATCGCCGTTTCACACGAAAGAAACATGAATTTGTCAGTTTGAATAGTTCAAAACAGCGTTTTTCTATGTTTTTGCAAGTTTAAAACAGCATTTTATCGTCATTTCTCATAAAACGCCCGTTTCACACGAAAGAAACATGAATTTGTCAGTTTGAATAGTTAAAAACAGCGTTTTTCTATGTTTTTGCAAGTTTAAAACAGCAATTTTATCGTCATTTCTCATAATCACCGTTTCACACGAAAGAAACCTGAATTTATCAGTTTTGAATAGTTCAAAACAGCGTTTTTCTATGTTTTTGCAAGTTTAAAACAGCAGTTTTTATCGTGATTTTACAAAAATCCACCGTTTCGAAAGAAAGAAACCTGAATTTATCAGTTTGAATAGTTAAAAACAGCGTTTTTCTATGTTTTTGCTAGTTTAAAACAGCAATTTTATCGTCATTTCTCATAAATCGCCGTTTCACACGAAAGAAACATGAATTTGTCAGTTTGAATAGTTCAAAACAGCGTTTTTTCTATGTTTTTTCATGTTTAAAACAGCAATTTTATCGTCATTTCTCTAAATCGCCGTTTCACACGAAAGAGACATGAATTTGTCAGTTTGAATAGTTGAAAATAGCGTTTTTCTATGTTTTTGCAAGTTTAAAACCGCAATTTTATCGTCATTTCTCATAAATCGCCGTTTTACACGAAAGAAAATGAATTTGTCAGTTTGAATAGTTTCAAAACAGCGTTTTTCTATGTTTTTGCAAGTTAAAAACAGCAATTTTATCGTCATTTCTCATAAATCGCTGTTTCACGCGAGAGAAACATGAATTTATCAGTTTGAATAGTTAAAAACAGCGTTTTTCTATGTTTTTGCAAGTTTAAAACAGCAATTTTATCGTCATTTCTCATAAATCGCCGTTTCACACGAAGAAACATGAATTTGTCAGTTTGAATAGTTGAAAACAGCGTTTTTCTATGTTTTTGCAAGTTTTAAAACAGCAATTTTATCGTCATTTCTCATAAATCGCCGTTTCACACGAAAGAAACATGAATTTATCAGTTTGAATAGGTCAAAACAGCGTTTTTCTATGTTTTTGCAAGTTTAAAACAGCAATTTTATCGTCATTTCTCATAAAACGCCGTTTCACACGAAAGAAACATGAATTTGTCAGTTTGAATAGTTAAAAACAGCGTTTTTCTATGTTTTTGCAAGTTTAAAACAGCAATTTTATCGTCATTTCTCATAAATCGCCGTTTCACACGAAAGAAACCTGAATTTATCAGTTTGAATAGTTAAAAACAGCGTTTTTCTATGTTTTTGCCAAGTTTAAAACAGCAATTTTATCGTCATTTCTCATAAATCGCAGTTTCACACGAAAGAAACATGAATTTATCAGTTTGAATAGTTCAAAACAGCGTTTTTCTATGTTTTTGCAAGTTTAAAACAGCAGTTTTATCGTTATTTCACAAAAATCCACCGTTTCGAACGAAAGAAACCTGAATTTATCAGTTTGAATAGTTAAAAACAGCGTCTTTCTATGTTTTTGCAAGTTTAAAACAGCAATTTTTATCGTCATTTCTCATAAATCGCCGTTTCACACGAAAGAAACATGAATTTATCAGTTTGAATAGTTAAAAACAGCGTTTTTCTATGTTTTTGCAAGTTTAAAACAGCAATTTTATCGTCATTTCTCATAAATCGCCGTTTCACACGAAAGAAACATGAATTTGTCAGTTTGAATAGTTGAAAACAGCGTTTTTCTATGTTTTTGCAAGTTTAAAACAGCAATTTTATCGTCATTTCTCATAAATCGCCATTTGACACGAAAGAAACATGAATTTGTCAGTTTGAATAGTTCAAAACAGCGTTTTTCTATGTTTTTGCAAGTTTAAAACAGCAATTTTATCGTCATTTCTCATAAAACGCCGTTTCACACAAAAGAAACATGAATTTGTCAGTTTGAATAGTTAAAAACAGCGTTTTTCTATGTTTTTGCAAGTTTAAAACAGCAATTTTATCGTCATTTCTCATAAATCGCCGTTTCACACCGAAAGAAACCTGAATTTATCAGTTTGAATAGTTCAAAACAGCGTTTTTCTATGTTTTTGCAAGTTTAAAACAGCAATTTTATCGTCATTTCTCATAAATCGCCGTTTCACACGAAAGAAACATGAATTTATCAGTTTGAATAGTTCAAAACAGCGTTTTTTCTATGTTTTTGCAAGTTTAAAACAGCAGTTTTATCGTGATTTCACAAAAATCCACCGTTTCGAACGAAAGAAACATGAATTTATCAGTTTGAATAGTTAAAAACAGCGTTTTTCTACGTTTTTGCAAGTTTAAAACAGCAATTTTATCGTCATTTCTCATAAATCGCCGTTTCATACGAAAGAAACATGAATTTATCAATTTGAATAGTTAAAAACAGCGTTTTTCTATGTTTTTGCAAGTTTTTAAAACAGCAATTTTATCGTCATTTCTCATAAATCGCCGTTTCACACGAAAGAAACATGAATTTGTCAGTTTGAATAGTTCAAAACAGCGTTTTTCTATGTTTTGCAAGTTTAAAACAGCAATTTATCGTCATTTCTCATAAATCGACGTTTCACACGAAAGAAACATGAATTTGTCAGTTTGAATCGTTCAAAACAGCGTTTTTGTATGTTTTTTCATGTTTACAACAGCAATTTTATCGTCATTTCTCATAAATCGCCGTTTCACACGAAAGAAACATGAATTTGTCAGTTTGAATAGTTGAAAACAGCGTTTTTCTATGTTTTTTCAAGTTTAAAACAGCAATTTTATCGTCATTTCTCATAAATCGCCGTTTCACACGAAGAAACATGAATTTGTCAGTTTTGAATAGTTCAAAACAGCGTTTTTTCTATGTTTTTGCAAGTTAAAAAACATCAATTTTTATCGTCATTTCTCATAAAACGCCGTTTCACACGAAAGAAACATGGAAATTTGTCAGTTTGAATAGTTTAAAAACAGCCTTTTTCTATGTTTTTGCAAGTTTAAAACAGCAATTTTATCGTCATTTCTCATAAATCGCCGTTTCACACGAAAGAAACCTGAAACTTATCAGTTTGAATAGTTAAAAACAGCGTTTTTCTATGTTTTTGCAAGTTTAAAACAGCAATTTTATCGTCATTTCTCATAAATCGCCGTTTCACACGAAAGAAACATGAATTTATCAGTTTGAATAGTTCAAAACAGCGTTTTTCTATGTTTTTGCAAGTTTAAAACAGCAGTTTTATCGTGATTTCACAAAAATCCACCGTTTCGAACGAAAGAAACATGAATTTATCAGTTTGAATAGTTAAAAACAGCGTTTTTTCTACGTTTTTGCAAGTTTAAAACAGCAATTTTATCGTCATTTCTCATAAATCGCCGTTTCACACGAAAGAAACATGAATTTATCAATTTGAATAGTTTAAAAAACAGCGTTTTTCTATGTTTTTGCAAGTTTAAAACAGCAATTTTATCGTCATTTCTCATAAATCGCCGTTTCACACGAAAGAAACATGAATTTGTCAGTTTGAATAGTTCAAAACAGCGTTTTTCTATATTTTTGCAAGTTTAAAACAGCAATTTTATCGTCATTTCTCATAAATCGACGTTTCACACGAAAGAAACATGAATTTGTCAGTTTGAATCGTTCAAAACAGCGTTTTTGTATGTTTTTTCATGTTTACAACAGCAATTTTATCGTCATTTCTCATGAATCGCCGTTTCACACGAAAGAAACATGAATTTGTCAGTTTGAATAGTTGAAAACAGCGTTTTTCTATGTTTTTTCAAGTTTAAAACAGCAATTTTATCGTCATTTCTCATAAATCGCCGTTTCACACGAAAGAAACATGAATTTGTCAGTTTGAAAAGTTCAAAACAGCGTTTTTCTATGTTTTTGCAAAGTTAAAAACATCAATTTTATCGTCATTTCTCATAAAACGCCGTTTCACACGAAAGAAACATGAATTTGTCAGTTTGAATAGTTAAAAACAGCCTTTTTCTATGTTTTTGCAAGTTTTAAAACAGCAATTTTATCGTCATTTCTCATAATCGCCCGTTTCACACGAAAGAAACCTGAACTTATCAGTTTGAATAGTTAAAAACAGCGTTTTTCTATGTTTTTGCAAGTTTAAAACAGCAATTTTATCGTCATTTCTCATAAATCGCCGTTTCACACGAAAGAAACATGAATTTATCAGTTTGAATAGTTCAAAACAGCGTTTTTTCTATGTTTTTGCAAGTTTAAAACAGCAGTTTTATCGTGATTTCACAAAAATCCACCGTTTCGAACGAAAGAAACCTGAATTTATCAGTTTTGAATAGTTAAAACAGCGTTTTTCTATGTTTTTGCAAGTTTAAAACAGCAATTTTATCGTCATTTCTCATAAATCGCCGTTTCACACGAAAGAAACATGAATTTGTCAGTTTTGAATAGTTCAAAACAGCGTTTTTTCTATGTTTTTGCAAGTTTAAAACAGCAATTTTATCGTCATTTCTCATAAATCGCCGTTTCACACGAAAGAAACATGAATTTGTCAGTTTGAATAGTTTCAAACAGCGTTTTTCTATGTTTTTTCATGTTTAAAACAGCAATTTTATCGTCATTTCTCATTAAATCGCCGTTTCACACGAAAGAAACATGAATTTATCAGTTTGAATAGTTGAAAACAGCGTTTTCTATGTTTTTGCAAGTTTAAAACAGCAATTTTATCGTCATTTCTCATAAATCGCCGTTTCACACGAAAGAAACATGAATTTGTCAGTTTGAATAGTTCAAAACAGCGTTTTTCTATGTTTTTGCAAGTTTAAAACAGCAATTTTATCGTTATTTCTCATAAAACGCCGTTTCACACGAAAGAAACATGAATTTGTCAGTTTGAATAGTTAAAAACTGCGTTTTTCTATGTTTATGCAAGTTTAAAACAGCAATTTTATCGTCATTTCTCATAAATCGCCGTTTCACACGAAAGAAACCTGAATTTATCAGTTTGAATAGTTAAAAACAGCGTTTTTCTATGTTTTTGCAAGTTTAAAACAGCAGTTTTATCGTGATTTCACAAAAATCCACTATTTCGAACGAAAGAAACCTGAATTTATCAGTTTGAATAGTTAAAAACAGCGTTTTTCTATGTTTTTGCAAGTTTAAAACAGCAATTTTATCGTCA